>CAUYON010132743.1:0-43147 GCA_963573935.1 Arctocebus calabarensis
CTGTCTTCTTCAGAGAAGTTTCTCTTCAAGTCCCTTGACTACCCTGAGATGGGATCGCTTGTTTTTTTCTTGCTAATACATTTGAATTCTCTATGGATTCCAGTTATTAAACCTTTGTTGGAGACATAACCTGCAAATATCTTCTCCCATTCTGAGGGCAGTCTGCCCTATATTTGTATCTTATCTATTTTTCTATTGATTTCTATTTTTTAATAATTTGTATCAGTTCCTTTTATATTTTGGATATAAATATTCCTTCATATATATGTGTTGCAAATATATTCTCCTGTTGTGGGGATAACATTGCAATCTCTTAAAGGCATCTTTTAATGATAGAAAATTCTAATTTTAATGTAGTATCATGAGTCAATACTTTCCCTTTATAATTAATAGATGAGATTATATTCTATTCATTTTTTTGCCACCTCAAGATGATGAAACGTTTTTATATATAATCTTGCAGAAGCCTTATTATTTTGCATTGCACAGAGAAATATGTTTTGTGTGATGTTAGGTAAAACTCAAATTTTATTCTTTTTTCTTTTCAATATTTAGTTGACCCTGAGCCATTTATTGAAAAGAACACTCTTTTCTCACTGGTCTACAGTAGCACCTTTCATAAATCAATTGCTTATTTATATATGGGTCTCTTTCTGGGCTCTCTCTTTTATTCCATTAATTTACTTTTCTGCCTTGGTGCCCCTGTCACATTGTCTCAACTACTATAGTTTTATGCTAATTATTGCTACCTGGTAAATTAAGAATTTTTCATCTGTTTTTCTTCAGTAATGCCTTGGCTTGGCTTTTTTTTTTTAATTGACAGAGTCTCCCTCTATATCACCCTGGATAGAGTGCCCTGGCATCATGGCTCATACCAACCTCAAACTTTGGGCTCAAGAGAGCCTCCTCCTTCTGTCTCATAAATAGCTAAGACTAGAGGCATGCACCACCATGCCCAGCTAGTTGTTCCATTTTAGTAGAGATGAAGTCTCCCTCTTGCTCAGGCTGCTCTCAAACTCCTGAGCTCAGGCAATCCATTCACCTCAGCCTCCCAGAACATTAGGATTATAGGTGTGAGGCACCATGCCTGGCCATGTTTTGGCTATTCTTGACCCTTTGCCATGCAAAATTTCAGAATTAATTTAGCAAGTGTCACACAAAAACTTATTCAAATTCATGATCATGGGCTTGTTGATATGATCTCTAGTAACAAGAAATCCCAAAGAGGTGGCTCCCAGACTGGCTTAGCAGTTCTCTTACTTCTCTTCTTTGCTGTTCTCGTGGCTATTCCTTCATATCATTATTTAAAGTTGGTGCTATTCTAATTTTCTGTTGCTGCTGTAACAAGTTATCGCAGATTTTGTGCCCAGAAACAACACAAATGTATTGCCTTTAGGCCTGAAGTCTTAAAGAGCAAGGTGTCATCATGGCTGTATTTCTTCTGGAGTCTCTAAAGAAGAATCTATTTCCTTGCTTTTTCCATCTTCTAGAGACCCTCTGCACTCCTTAGCAGTGGCCCCTTCTTTCATCTTCAAAGCTAGCCGTGTGGCATCTTCAAATCTCTCTGACTTCTTCTTCCATCATTACATCTCCTACTCTGTCTCTACCTCCCTTTTATAAGGACCCTTGTTATTACACAGGACCCACCAAAATAATCCAGGATAATGACCCCATGTCAAAATTCTTAACTTATTCACATCTACAAAGTTCCCTTTTCTATGTAAGGTAATATATTCAAGGTTCTGAAGATTTGAACACGAATATCTTTGGAAGGGCATTATTTTGTCTGCCATGAACCTGTCTCTCTAGGGCCCCTCTTTTATGTGTTCTTTGATGCCTATAGCACATTCTTTTAAATATCCTCTGTTATGGAAATCAAGGTCAAGTAACCAAATATCTTTCAGAATTGAGTTTACTAATCAAACATGGCAAAACTATTTGGGGTCAAAAATAAGGTTTACCTATACAGCAATGAGACATTTTCTTATAGAGCTACTAGTCTGATTTTGAAAGCATTTCCTAAGGAGGTGACCCAGAAATGTAAGAAAGAAGCAGTGCTATTAAAATAAGTGTACAATATCCTAAACAAAAATGTTCTAAATACCATACTCATGCAGATGTGTCATCACTCCAAGGGGAGTGCCTGAATTCTGAGAGGTTGAGCTATTTCCTATAAAGTCATAGAGCCTGACTCATGTAGAACACGAAATGATTGAATGAATAAAATAATGAGATAGGCACTCAATGTATGTGAAAGTGAGCTAGCAGTTCTAAAACTTTATACAAATGGAAAACATCCTTATGAGCATGCCGAAGTGTTAAGGAAGACAATGATATCAGTATTCAATCACATAAATTCTATTTAAAATATTTCTTAAAAGTATAACTATATGGTGTTCCAAAAGTTCCCCATAAAATTGCCATACTATGGAAAAATGAAAAATTGTAGCTAAATATATTTTTACTTACAAAATATTCATTGTAAATTAAAAAAAATATTTACAAAATATACTATACATGTAGGCCACCTCTTTGTAAAATTTTGTTATGAATATTTTGTAAATTAAAATACACTTAGCTACAATTTTCCACTTTTCCTTATGTATAGCAAATTCAGGGGCGACTCTTGGGATACTCTGTATTTAAACAAAGAGGATATAACAAGGATTGGTTCACTTCTATTGTCTGCTTTCCTATCTTAATAATTTAACAGTAACAAAAATATAGCATCTTTTGAAAGGAGGAAAAATAAGTGCAGTCCATAGTGATTTTAATCACTTCTTAGCCACTTTCCTCATAAAGGCTCCATCTGCCTTTCAAGTCCACCTGCTGGTAGTTAACACTTAACAAATCCAAAATCTCAACTGAGAGGGAGGAGAGAGATGTGAGAGCAGGGTTTCTGATGATTAAATGTGATTGACATGCACACACACAAATCAAGATGCCCCCATTCGGGCTTATCTTGACTAGGCCCTGGCACCAATTTTGTCCAGGAATATAATGTCACAATGGCTAAGAAACAAGCATCATGCAGACGTTCGCAGTTTTGCTAGGCAATCGTTTGCTCAAGAGTCAATTTCCTTTTGTCACAAAGGTTGGTAATCAATTTATTTAATGATTTAATCACCAGTATAATAAAAAAAGAGACAAAATTTTATCCAGTTTCCTAATGGGAAATGGGGCTATTGGACTGATTTATTTAACACCAATATCTGTCAACATTTAGAACAGATTCTCGAACAGATGGCTTGAATGTACTCAAAAAAGTAGACTACTCTTCTATTTGAAAAAGGGTATTATAACTATCCAGGTGGGTCTCCTCCTTTTAGAGTCAAGCCAAAACCCAAGTCTTGCAAGGTTAAGGGCCACCAAGGATCATTATAATTCTTAACAAACATTATTTATATAGCAGCCTTTCTTTATGGTGCAGTAGAGCACATTTTTCCAAATTAACTTCAAGTCTTCTTGCAATCCATGTTTTGGAGCAGTGGAAACTCCACATGGGACATGCCCCCCTTCACCTGATATATTTACACTTCTAGGGTTTGAAACTTTTAGCAAGAAGGCAGCCATCAATGTGAGCTTGAACACAATTAGTGTCATGACAGTCCCCTTGGTGCAACACATTTTACTGAATACTTTTAACTATTAGAAGTCATTTGTTATTAGTGTAAACTTCTGGTATTTAAGTCCACCTCATTTCTCTTTTTGTAGTAAGAAGATACACAAAATGTGTTTAGCTTCTTTTCTAACCACTAATCTTTTAAATATCTGAAGATATTACACTCATTAGAAGGAAATTTATACTTTTATATCTAAATTTTTTTCAACACCTTTTCTCTAATAGGGAAAAATCATTTCAACCCAACATCTTTTCTCCCTTTGAAAGGTTTACTAGGTGAAGATTAAGAGATCAACGGCAACAGATACCCATGCAAATTCAAGATGCAAATTCAAGATGCACACCTATAATTTGTGTGGAAAATACACAAACTTCTAGATATTTCTTTGAAAGGTTTATTGTCATATAAAAATAGATAATAGACACTTAGATGTTGTAACTAGAAATATGTGAGTCAAATTAGCTGTTCCACTCAAATATTCACTGGTGGCATGGCATTTAGAATATTGTGCTTTTATCTGATGGTTACATTCAAGGAAAACTTTGATAAAGTGCCTGGAGTCCAGAGAGAGGCTAAAGGAATGATTAGGGTATCTGAAAACTATGTTACATGAAGAAGCATAGGTAGGGTAAGAAATGTTTGAATAGAAACAAAGACATCTTAAGAAAGAAACACAGTATCTGCCTTCAAGTAAATGTGGTAATGTCAGTTACTATGAGATGGACTAATCTATGATACTTCAGAGACAGAAGTAAGATGTTCAGTTGGAAGGTGCTAGAAAGCAGATATTTGTCTTACTACAAATAAGAAAGAACTTCTTGAAAAGTAAATCTGCCTGAGAGGTATCACAATAGATCGGGGAAGGGTCCAGAAAAAGGAGAGGAGGTCAGGCCAGGGATTAGAAAGGCTTTCTTAGAACAGAGACCATGGAGTGGAGTCTGACCACTGATTCTCACAGTTTCAGGAGACTTTCACTAGTGTAGCTGGAATGTGGGTGAGAAGAGTCATCTTTTTTCTTCAGAGTGAATGATGCTGTGTCAGGGACTGATCTTAGAATTATTGAAAAGTATTAATCTTGCATCAGGACCTTAACTCCAGGGTCAACTAGGACCAAGGTAGGAGATTGTTCTGGCCTTGAGGAACACTGGCCTTGAGGAATTCTGAGAGTGTGGAAGGGGTTGCTATTACTATGAACACTGGCCTTGAGGAATTCTGAGAGTGTGGAAGGGGTTGCTATTACTATGCCATTTGGTCTCTGACTGGCTTACTATCATTAGCTGTCCTCCCAAGGTGGCTGCACTCCCTTCAGGGTCATGAGAATTACAGGTCTGTGGAAGGGGGTCGCTGCAGTTGTGCAGTTTGGTTTCTGACCTGTGTCTCTCACTAGCTTTCTCCCAAAATAGGAACACTCTTATCAGGGTCATGAGGATTCCTTCTCCACACTGCCAACAGCATAATGTTTAAATGCCTTAAATAAAGGCCAGGATGCCTGGCGTGAATAGAGATGTCTTTTGAGGAAAGGCATCCTTTTAGTTTCACCAGTTTAGATGTTAAGATAAGGAATTACAAGGATCTACTATGTAAAATGTCCTTTTAGATTGTGTAGAGCTTCACAATGAAGTACACAACAGTGTTTCTTTCTGAATACACTTATACTCCTGAGCATCTATGATAGCCTTTTGGCCAGTTAAGAGGATGAGATAATAGCATCAGGCAGGAAGAATCAGAAGGGAATTCATGGGAAAGAAGTTAAGAAAACAAAGCAAACAAATAAACACCCCAAGAATGGTAAAAGAAAAAGAGATGGGGACCAGGAGGTAGATGAATTGTGAAAGTGTGACTATATCTGCTGTGATCAGAGGTAAATTTGTCCAGGTTACTAGGTTGTTTTGGGAGAGTTGGGACTATAACAATGGAAAAATGATTGTGAATAGATTGCAGTCTAACTTGAAAAGCCTATTTAGGAGTTTGAACTTTATTTTTGTATAGTTGGGAACCATTTTGTGCCTTTGCTTAGTCGGGGAAATGGTAAGAGGAAGATGGTATTGAAAGGAAAAACAAAATGGATATGCTTGAATAAGGAAAACCTGAAAGCAGCAAGGACAACAAAATAGGCTGCATCCTTGAAGAAGAATAGACAGAATTCTTGGGATGGTAAATGCACCCTAGATTGCTGCAACCACTTCAGGCATCAACAATTGCCTTGATACTAACTTAGCAACTTGTCTATGTCAGATAATGAGAGTTACCTCTTTAGAGCCTTTAGAACCTAGCAACCACAGAGTCATAACAATGTTTATCATCTCCTTGTCCAGCCTAATGATTCTGTTGCTTCTTAGACTGAACTGGAAAAAATATGTTTTGGAGTACACAGGAATATTACATTTTTCAACACAGACAAAGCTATTAGTCTCTGAGAACTAAATTTTTTTGTCACTAATTAGATTCTAGAATTGTTGGAGAGTGAGTAGTGTCTGACTATTTTATTTAGGGGTAGTAAACTTTAGAAGGGAAAGAATAAATAAAATTCTTTTCTGCTAATCATAATTTCAGAGCATAGGTAAAAAAATAAGATCTTTATATTTATATTTGCTATGGAGATATAAATGTCAGAAATGGTCACAGTGTCCAGCTTGGTAAAATCACACTTCTAACTATCATGTAACTCTTTCTTGATTGGAAAGTGGTTTTCCACGTATTTAACTTCATATTAAATTTCTAAGATTTATTTTCTTTGCAAAAGGCTCTCTTGTTTCATCCTCACAATAATTCTCTAGGGAATGCAGGTAGAAGCAGAAAAAGAACATTGGATTTCAAATCAGGAATTCAGGGTGTAAGTCTTACTTCTGCTGTAAACTTTCTGTGAGGTCTTGGTATAATCATTTAATCTATTTTCAGATTTCTCTCTCTTTACATGCAAAATAAAGTGATTTTAAATAAAAAACTGAAACAAATAACATTGACCTCTTTTTTCTATTTTCTTTTTGCTATTTTCCTTTTTGTAATGCTACTCTATTTCAGAGTGGATAGAAAAAGATAGAATATCATGTTATAAACATTGCATTTGTGCTCATGACTGTTATTATTTTCAATATTAATTAATGCAAGTATAAGAGGATAGATAAAAAGTATGAGAAAAAATTATAAAGGTTGTCCTGAGCTGTTTTTTTCTTTTTGTTGCTGTTGTTGTTTGTTTCTCCACCCTCCCCGCCCCCGATCTATGCACTGGAAATATAGCTAAGCAAGTTGTTGAAGTTCTTGGAAACTTCACTCTCTGAGATCAAAGATAGGAAGAAATAAGTCTGTGCACATGTATAAAGTAGGAGGGCATATATCAACTGGGATGTCTTAGGAAAGGCAATCTTTTAACTGTATTTTTTTCATTGAAAATTAACAATGTCCCAGCTATAGATGTGTTAAAACATCAAACAAAACAAAACAAAACAAACAACAACAAAAAAGCAACCCAAACTGAGCTATGAGGACTAATCTGGTGACTAGAAGCCTTGTGGATGCTAATATAATAAAGTATGAAAACATGTTATGCATATATGCTTAGAAATATCTAGTTTGAAGAAAGGTGATTGTATCAGTTTTCTGTGTTATGTCATGTATATGTTACCAAAACATTAGTGACTTCTTATTATTTCATATGTCCATGGTCCAGGTGTTTGAACACAGCTTAGCTGATGAGGCTACCATCAAGGCGTCAAATAGACTATATTCTTATCTGGAGGCTTGACTGGAGCAGATAGTTTCCAAGCTCACTCAGCACTTGGGCAGAATCCTTTCCTTGAGGCTGTGTGACTGAAGCTCCTTTTTGACCATTGGCTGCTTTCAGGTCTTAGAGGCCAATGGCTGTTCCCCATCACCTGGGCCTTCCCACACTCAATTCATAGGACTGTTTGCTCCAAAGCCAGCAGGAGAATGTCTCTCTCCAGTCTATTAAGACATTCTTATATAACGTAAAGAAATCATGGGGTGATATCCTATCACCTTCACCATACTTATTGGCTAGAATCAAGTCATAAGTGTGTCCTGTCTGCATTCCAGGAAGAGGGGATTACATGTGAAGAGCACACACTCAGCTTAAAATGCAGCCTGCCGTGGCACTGAGCCAAGCCAAAGTAGCTCTGATTCACATTACAAGGAAATGTTTGCTTCTTTTTAAAACACTGTATTCATAGTTTCTGTATTAAATGTTAAAAAATGCTGATCACTTTTATTCTGCTTGAATATGTATGGGAAGTTTGAGGATTGTCATTGTGAAGTAGTCTCAGGTTTTTGCACCTCTCTGACTATGAAGTCATTAGACTGCTACAAAATATGAGCGAGAGACAGAGAGAAGGAGAGGGAAAAAGGTACACACAGAGAGAAAGAGACAGAAAGAGATAGACTAGATTATGTAAGAAGTAATCTTAGGCAGGGAAGAGATAACAATTTTGCTGGGATAAGTACAACCTGTTTGCCAAAGTTTCCCACTGAAGTTGCCCATTTCAGTTTTCCAACTTAACCTCTCTCCTCAAGAATACAGCTTCCTTTCTTTAGCTACCTTTGAATGCATTTATTATAGCTGCATCAAACTCTATGCAAGAGTTGCTGATGTAATAAATTAATCACCAAATTTGGAAAATCAAGAACTTCTTAACTGTTTTAATATGAATTTGTTTTATTAAGTGATAGATTGCTTTCCCATGACACTGAGGTGCACATGGGTAATAGCTCCTTCTCTTATCTCTCAAAATTCAAAAGAATCTTTATTTATATCGAGCACAATTAAAATCAGAGAAATGCAATTTCTGGAAAATGTGGGGAAAATTTTAAAATGGGCTAACTATAAAAGTTTATAAAAACTTCAGCCAGGGAGTCACTAGGTCACTTCTTGCTTCTTGTGTACCCCAAATCATCCCTCTCTTGCTGGTGGAATCAGGCACTGTGATATCTCTATTTTTTTAAACTATTCACTCTTAGAGAATTAATTTTAAGGACTGGTATATTTATTATAGTCTATGTAATGTGAAGGAAGGGTATTCTTTTTCTTTTAATGAAGATATTTAAAAGTTTCAGAAGAGAATGAGAAAATTTCTTTCTCTGAAGTTTTCCTACTTTTACTACTTAATTCCAGAAATTAATTTATTTATAAATTGAATTATATATTTGTAATCTAAAATTAGATTTATATCTTTCATTCATAGATTGTATGATAATAAGTCTAAGACATGATAAATGGTAATTTTTTTAGACTTCAGGGTCCTGTTTTCTGCTACATGACCTGATAGCAATATTTATATCTGATTAACTACATTCCAGTAAGTATTCTGCAGAGTTCAAATTAAGTTGGTCATAATGTTTGTTTAATCACAGCCCTTAACTTAAATTTTATAGTTGGTTATTTAAAATTCATGCTTGTTTAATTTTAATTTAAGCAGGAAATACAATATTTATTGTGCAATTGACTCCTTTTGTAGCCATTGTGACTTTATACCAGGGCAACAGTTGTGATGCAATTTCCAGGGAGGCCCAGTGGCCCAATCAGAAGTTTTCTTCTAAATTCTCCCTTAGTATAGCTGAAATGTTGTCATTAATCATTCATGCATGCATTTATTCTTTCCATAGAATAACTCCATAATTATTTTGATTATTATATGTGCCCAACTTTGTGAGGAGCTTAAAGGTAGTAAAAGTGGGAATGGGTACACAACATAAATAAGATAGAGACCCTGACACTGAGCAGCCCAAATTGAATGAGGACTATAGAAATAAAAATTTACAATTGTAATACAGTGCAATGAGTTATGTAATAGAATCATTTGAGAGTATAAGTAATCAGCTCACTCTGCCTGGAGAAGATTGGAAAACTTCTCAGAGAAAGGCAAGACATTCACTAGACATGGAAGGATGGAGGAAAATTCCCTCACAGGAGACCACCAAGGCAAAGGCACTGAGTGGCAGCACTTGGTTCTATGTGGAGCTAGGAATCAGAGGGTTGGGGAGCAGCCCTCAAACAGGATGAGTCTAGTTTGTGGAAGTGTTGAATATCATGGTACCATGAGTTTGGTTTTTTGGTTGAAGGAGCAGAAAGATGCCTTGAGGAAGAAGTGAAGGAATCCATAGGACAGGTTTAAGTGAAGAACAGAATGCTTGTGTAAATGTTACATAGTCCTGGTCAAAGAACGAAGCAAGTCAGACAGAAGGAGGGAGATAAGGATGAGTACAGATGAATTTTGAGATGGAAGGTGGGAGGGAGAAGAAGATTATACATTCTAAATTTGCTTGTATACTTCCTAGTAGCACCCTATTGAATGCAAATCCATTATAGAAATTAGGGAAAGCTCCTTTCAGTTATTATCTTATAGGGATTTCACTAGCAACTGAGAGCAAGGCCTTTTTGGAATGGTGGAAGAGATAGCTACCTGCTGGTTGCAACAAGGGTGACAGGGAGCAGGGGCCAAGGATGTGGCAGGGAGATAGGAAAGGGATATGGTAGGAAAAAATGGAGGCCTTAAAGGATGAAATTCAGGGGTGGTTCTAGACCGATGGAAGTGACTCATGCCTGTAAGACAGCTACCACTCTGAAGGGCTGAGGACAGAGGATCACTTGAGCTCAGGAGTTTGAGACCAGCCTGAATAAGAGTGAGACCCCATCTCTATTAAAAATAGAAAAAATTAGCCAGACATGGTGGTGGCCCACACTGATAGTCTCGGCTTTGAGGGAAGCTGAGGAAGAAGGATTGTTTGAGCCCAGGAGTTTGAGGTTACAGTGAACTTATGGTGATACCACAGCACTCTATCCAGAGCAACAGAGACTCTGTCTCAAAAAACAAACAAACAAAAAAAATGCTGGTTCAGTTCTTAAGATGTAATATTGCTTACCATGCTTGGGAATCTGAAGACCAGTTTGCAGATCCTTGTCAGCCCCTCTGAGGCAGCACCAGCCCACTAATACCTGGATAATCCCCACTGGGCAGTGGGAAGCCTGTGTAGATGTTTGGTCCTGAGAGTTCTACTTGCCTTGCTTGCCTTTACTGTGATTGCTACTAACACTGGGCCTTCACAGGGTTTCACTGTGTTTGGGGAAGCCATTATACACGTATTCTGAGGGTTTTGATACAGAACTATGAACAAACAGGACATAAATGACTCTAAGTGCACTCTCCAGGGTGTCCAAACTCCCCCCATCCTCACTGCACATTTTGGAAAAAGAAGAGTTGTCTTGAGCCACACATTAAAAATACAAACACTAATAAAAGCTGATTAGCAAGGGGGCAGAGGCAAGATGGTTGACAGGAGCCAGCTTTCCACAGAGGCTCCCATCCAGAAGGAGAGTAAAAGGACAGAAGTAAGCAATGGTTTGGAGGTGAGCCAAGAGAGAAGGTTGAAGAATGCACATCAGCCCTGCTGAGTCAACCTATGAACTCAAGGATACAAACAAAAGGTACAAAATCCATTGCTAAGCAGATGGGAGTCCCCGTCCCCATGAGAACTGCTTATAGTGTACTCCCTACAAGCAACCGCACAGAAATCAAACATCCTCCCATTTTAGTCCACAGGAGAGACCCTCTAAAAACTGGATCTCCTTCCGCTACTAGGGTGCCATACCATTCTCCTGCCAGGCATAAAACTGCATAAAACTATATATATTGTCTACCTACAATTCTGAACTCCTAGCACTCACCTCCACTCTCACCCTGAGGTCTGGAAGCCTGTCGCACATGGAGTCAAGATTCCTGGGCATTTTATTGAGAGGTGCAGGCAGGGTATGGACTGTGGCTCCTCTGTGCTGATTCTATGGCATGGGAGTAAGGGGAAGACAGTCAACTGAGAGGGAACCATACAGGAGTGACAGCAGCAGCAGCGGGAACAATAGGGCTCACACCCTTGGTAATATTTTGGAAGGACACTCCCTGTCTCTCTGTGCAACCAGTGGAAGCTGGGCATCTTCTCTGGTGGCAGCCACTGGAGGAACAGATCTGGGACAGAAACGCAGGCCCCCTGAGCAAAGGGTATGCCTCCGGTGGTACTGTGTTGGCAGAGTGCGGGGAATATAATACACATGCACAGACAGCAGACTCCCAGGGTAAGGCAGCCCCAGAGGACTGCTTTACTGAGCCTCAGATGCACCCAGCCCTCAGGGGATCACAGCTGAGACCCTGAGCTCTGACCATGCTCGACCCAACACAGACTGCAGCTGAGACTGGCAGTGGCACAGACCGGGGCTGAGTCACAGTTTCTATGAACTTAAGCAGTGTCTAATCCACAGGGGGAATATATCTGGGACAAAACAAATTCTGTGAAGTTGTTCTGTTTTGTCAGCAACATCAGTCAGGGGTGGGGCTGGAAATGAGTGAACTGCCCCAGCCTCCATTAAACACCTGAGGTTGTCAAGGCTCACCTCCCCTGCTGGATAGTGGCAGACAGTGGTGGCCCGGCTGAAGAGAAATAGAGCTCCCTGTGACTTAGGCAGGTGCAAACCCCTGGAGCATCTGCTCATTGGAGGGAACTACATCACAGCCCTGCGGGGTTACCAGTGACTGGGTGTGACAGAGGTGCAAGGTGGGAGGGAGGTATCAATCTTCCCAGACTAGTTTATTTGCTGAGTGGGTCCTTCTGACCTCATGGAGCACCGGAGCGAGTCATACTTGAGCTGCCAGAAGACCCCTGCTATCTAGTTGCTGGAGACCTTTTGAACTCCCCCACCTGAGACTGTTGCTGACTAGGACAACTGATTTGGACCTCTTGAACTGGACCAACCACCCGAGGACTATCCAACGTGATACCATGTGTGTGTGTTTGTGGGAAGGTTTGATTTTCCTTTTCCAATTCTTGCCTGGTGGGGGGTGGGATGACTTAATTGCTGGTATTTCTCCACTGTTGAGACTTCAACCCAGAGTAACTGATTCACTGGGGTAAGACAGAGACCAGCTGAAAATAAGACAGAGCCACTTAACCCAACCACACCAAGAAGGTCCCTAGTTTCTCAGGCTGTAGCACTGTACAGGTCCATGGCAAAGCTCTAGGGGAAAACGTACAGACACCAGTACCAGCTTTTGGGCAAAGGACTGGCCAATCACTACTCCTGGAGCCAGCATCCCAACTTCTCCTTATCTGCTCATCTAGCCAAATGGTGTAAAATAATCATGGGAATGAATCAACAGAAAAACTACGGTAACATGAATAACCAAAGTAGATCAACCCCCCCCCCCAAGAAACAATTTGGTGGACACAACTGAAGATCCATTCATAAACAGATACCTGACATGTCAGAACCGAATTCAGAATGTGGATTGCAAATAAGATTAAGAGAATAGAGGGAAAGTTGGAATTAGAAATTCAAGGAGCATTTCAAAAGTTGTCTGAAGAATTTAAGGAATTCAAAGACCAAATGTCCAAAGATTTTGATACATTGAGACAAGAATTTGCAGCCCTCAGAGATCTGAGAAATACAGTAGAATCCCTCAGTAACACCGAATGGATCAAGCAGAAGAAAGGATTTCTGACATTGAAGACAAAGTATTTGAATGCTCCCAAACTCCCCCAAAGGAAAAGAAATGCAGAACAAAAATGAATCATTCTCAGAGAGCTTTGGGATAATTCAAAGAAACTAATATTTGCCTTAAAGGAATCTCTGAAGGTGACAAAGTTGTTTTGCAAGGTACAGAGGCTCTTCTTCATGATTTATGAAAGAGAACTTTCCACACATGCCAAGATATTCTTAAATTGAGATAGCAGACAGTTTCAGAACCCCAGCACGACTCAACCCAAATAAGAAATCCCCCAGGCACATCATAATTAACTTCACTAAAGTTAAAATGAAAGAGAAAATTCTGAAAGCAGCCAGACATAAGAAAACCATAGCCTACAAGGGGAAGAATATTAGAATGACTGTAGATCTCTCTGCTGAAACCTTTCAAGCTAGAAGAGGGTGGTCATTGACTTTTAATCTCATAAAACAAACTAACTTTCAACCCAGGATCCTTTATCTAGCTAAACTGAGTTTCATTTATTATGGAGAAATTAAATAAATTAATGACATTCACATGTTGAAGAAATATGCCATAACTAAACCAGCTCTCCAGGATATTCTCAGACCTATCCTTCATAATTACCAGCACAATCCTCTACCACAAAAGTAAACTCACTCAGAAACTTTTGATCAAATTTCAACTTCCACAGTGGTGAAAGAATTAAAAATGTCCACTGGAGGGCCGCTCCTGTGGCTCAGTGAGTAGGGCGCCAGCCCCATATACCGAAGGTGGCGGGTTCAAGCCCGACCTCGGCTGAACTGCGAAACAAACAAAAAAAAAATAGCTGGGCTCTGTGGCGGTGCCTGTAGTCCCAGCTACTAGGGAAGCTGAGGCAAGAGAATCGCTTAAGCCCAAGAGCTGGAGGTTGCTGTGAGCAGTGTGACACCACGGCACTCTACCCAGGGCGATAAAGTGAGACTCTGTTTCTACAAAAAAAAAAAAAATGTTCACTGGAATTTCAAAAATCTCAAAAATTCTGTATAATTTGGAAAATTCCATAATTCTACCAAGCTTATCATATTCTCAATTAATGTGAATGGCTTAAATTGTTCTCTAAAGAGGCACAGTTTGGCTGACTGGATACAAAAACTCAGGCCAGATATCTACTGCATATATGAATCTCATTTTACCTTAAAAGATAAATATAGACTCAGGATGAAAGGATGCTGATGTATATTCCAGGCAAATGGAAAGCAGAAAAATGAAGGTGTTGCAATTTTATTCGCATTTACAATAGGCTTTAACCAACAAAAGTAAGGAAGGATAAGGATGGATACTTAATATTTGTTAAGGGTAATACTCAATATGATGAGATTTCAGTTATTAATATTTATGTATCCAACCAGAATGCACCTCAATTAATAAGAGAAACTCTAAAGAACATGAGCAACTTGATTTCCTCCAGCTCCATAGTATTCAGAGATTTTAACACTCCTTAGCAGTGTTGGATACATCCTACAATAAGAAGCTAAGCAAAGAAATTTTAGATTCAAATTTAACCATTTAGCATTTGGATTTAGCAGACATCTACAGAACATTTCATCCTAATAAAACTGAATACACATTCTTCTCATCAGCCCATGGAACATACTCCAAAATCGATCACATCTTAGGTCACAAGTCTAACCTCAGCAAATTTAAAAGAATAGAAATTATTCCTTGCACAATCTCAGACCATAATGGAATAACAGTTGAACTCAGTCACAACAGGAATCTGTATACGCATACAAAAACATGGGAGCTAAATGACCTTATGCTGAATGATAACTGGGTTATAGATGCGATTAAGAAGGAAGTTACCAAATTTTTGAAACAACGTTAATGACAACATGAATTATCAGAACCTCTGGAATATTGCAAATGCAGCCCTAAGAGGGAAATTTATAGCACTTGCAAGCCTTCCTCAAGAAAACGGAAAGAGAGGAAATTAACAACTTAATGGGGCATCTCAAACAACTGGAAAAGGAAGAACATTTCAACCCCAAACCCAGCAGAAGAAAAGAAATAACCAAAATCAGGGCAGAATTAAATGAAATTGGAAACAGAAGAAAAGAATTATACAACAGATCAATAAACCGAAAAGTTGGTTTTTTTGTAAAGATCAATGGAATAGATAAAAAACTCTTGGATAACCTACCAGGAATAAAGGAGTAAAATCTCTAATTTTATCAATCAAAAATGGTAAAGA
Source organism: Arctocebus calabarensis (assembly GCA_963573935.1). Taxonomy (NCBI): domain Eukaryota; kingdom Metazoa; phylum Chordata; class Mammalia; order Primates; family Lorisidae; genus Arctocebus; species Arctocebus calabarensis. The sequence goes on from CAUYON010132743.1 coordinate 15,336, forward strand.
CGAAATAACAACAGACTCCTCAGAAATTCAAAAAATCCTTAATGAAAATTATAAGAAACTTTATTCTCAGAAATGTGAAACTCTGAAGGAAATTGATCAATACTTGAAAGCATGCCACCTCCCAAGACTTAGCCAGAAAGAAGTAGAAATTTTGAAGAGGCTGATACCAAGTTCTGAAATAGCATCAACTATACAACTTCACCCAAAAAGCAAAATCTGGGACCAGATGGCTTCACATCACAATTTTACCAAACCTTTAAAGAGGAACTAGTACCTATATTATTCAACCTTTTTCAAAATATGCAAAAAGAAGGAATACTGCCCAGAACATTGTATGAAGCAAACATCACTTTGATCCCCAAACCAGGAAAAAGATCCAATAAGAAAAGAAAATTATAGGTCAATATCATTAATGAATATTGATGCATAAATATTCAACAAGATCCTAACAAAGAGAATCCAGTAACACATCAAACAAATTATACACCATGACCAAGTAGGTTTTATCTCAGGGTCTCAAGGCTGGTTCAATATACCTAAATCTATAAATGTAATTCAGCAATTCAGCACATAAACAAATTAAGAAACAAAGGGAGCCTATGGTTCTCTCAATTGATGCAGAAAAAGCTTTTGATAATATCCAGCATCCCTTCATGATCAGAACACTTAAGAAAATTGGCATAGAAGGGACATTTCTTAAACTGATAGAGGCCATCTACAGCAAACCCACAGCCAATATCGTATTTAATGGAGTTAAATTGAAATCATTTCCACTCAGATCAGGAACCAGGCAAGGTTTCCCATTGTCTTCACTGCTCTTTAATATTGTAATGGAAGTTTTAGCTATTGCAATTAGGGAAGAAAAGGTGATCAAGGGTATCCACATAGGGTCAGAAGATATCACACTTTCACTCTTCTCAAATGATATGATTGTATATCTGGAAAACACCAAGGATTCTACTACAAAACTCTTAGAAGTGATCAAGGAATACTTGACCAGTGTCTCAGGTTACAAAATCAACACTTCTAAATCTGTAGCCTTTATATATCCCAGCAATAGTCAAGCTGAATAAAAACAGTCAAGGACACTATTCCTTCCACAGTAGTGCCAAAGAAGATGAAATATTTGGGAGTTTACCTAATAAAGGACGTGAAAGATGTCTATAAAGGGAACTATGAAACTATAAAAGAAGAAATAGCTGTAGATGTTAACAAATGGAAAAACATACCATGCTCATGGCTAGGAAGAATCAACATTGTTAAAATGTCCATACTACCCAAAGCAATATACAATTTTAATACAATCCCTATTAAAGCTCTATTGTTATACTTCAAAGATCTTGAAAAAATAATGCATTGTTTTATATGGAATCAGAAAAAAACCTCAAATAGCCAAGACATTACTCAAAAATAAAAAGAAAGCAAGAGGAATCACGTTACCAGACCTCAGACTATACTACAAATCGATAGTGATCAAAACAGCATGGTTTGATTACTGGCACAAAAACAGAGAAGTAGATGTATGGAACAGAATAGAGAACCATGAGATGAACCCAGCTACTTACCATTATTTGATCTTTGACAAACCAATTAAAAACATTTAGTAAGGAAAAGTTCCCTATTTAACAAATGTCGCTGGGTGAACTGGCTGGCAACCTGTAGAAGACTGAAACTTGACCCACACCTTTCACCATTAACTAAGATAGATTCTCATGGATTTAAAGATTTAAACTTAAGACATGAGACTATAAAAATACTAGAAGAAAGTGCAGGGAAATCTCTTGAAGCAATCAGCCTGGTAGAATATTTTATGAGGAGAACCCCATGGGCAATTGAAGTAGCATCAAAAATACACTACGGGGATCTGATCAAACTAAAAAGCTTTTGCACAGCCAAGAACACAGTAAGTAAAGCAAGCAGACAGCCTTCAGAATGGTAGAAGATATTTGCAGGTTATGTCTCCAACAAAGGTTTAATAACCAGAATTCACAGGGAACTCAAATATATTAGCAAGAAAAGAACAAGTGATCCCGTCTCAGGGTGGGCAAGGGACTTGAAGAGAAACTTCTCTGAAGAAGACAGGCACATGGCCCATAGACACATGAATAAATGCTCATAATCCTTAATCATCAGAGAAATGCAAATCAAACCTACTTTAGATATCAACTAATTCCAGTAAGATTAACCCACATAACAAAATCCCAAAACCCGAGATGTTGGCGTGGATATGCAGAAAAGGGAACACTTCTACACTTCTGGTGGGAATGCAAACTTACACGTCCCTTTGGAAGGATATTTGGAGAAGACTTAGAGATCCAAAAATAGACCTGCCATTCGATCCTACAATTCCTCTACTAGGTATATATCCTTGAGACTGAAAATCACACTATAACAAAAATAGTGCCTGAATGTTTGTTTTAGCCCAATTCATAATTGCTAAGTCATGGAAGAAGCCCAAGTGCACATCGACCCACAAATGTATTAATAAATTGTGGTATATGTACACCATGGAATATTATGCAGCCTTAAATAAAGATAGAGACTTTATCTCTTTCATGTTTACATGATGGACCTGGAACATATTCCTCTCAGCAAATTATCTCAAGAATGGAAGAAAAAGTATCCAATGTACTCAGCCCTACTATGAAACTAATTTATGGCTTTCATATGAAAGCTATAACCCAATTATATTCCAAGAATAGGGGGAAGGGGACAAGGGAGAGGAGGGGGGGTAGGATGGAGGGAGGGAAGGTAATTGATGGGACCACATCTATGGTGCATCTTACAAGAGTACATGTGAAACTTACTAAATGTGGAATATAAATGTTTTAACACAATAACTAAGAAAATGCCATGAAGGCTATGTTAACCAGTTTGATGAAAACATTTCAAATTGTATATAAATCCAGCATATTCTACCCCATGGTTGTATTAATGTATGATTAATGATTTAATTAAAAAATTAGCAAATACCACATAATATGTCCATGTGTCCATCACCTTTTGTGATGTCCGACACCACAGATAAGCAAAAAAAGGCCTCGCAAAATCATCATGTGGCCCCTGCCTGGTTGGACACTTCTGCGTGAGTCTACATCTTATTGCGAATCCTGGGATTTCATGGACAAGAGGAAAAAAATCTCACTTACCAACCATCAGATTTTATACAGTTTACAAAGGTGGAATAAGCTGGTGTCAATAGAGTAGGTGTTACTGACATTTGAGAGACTAGGTTTGCTGGAGTGTCTGTATTGGTATCCTAGTTTTGTCAATTGCAGTTCTTTAATTTTTTTTTGAAGTACTGAGAACTGAGTAACATAAGGTATTTTAAAAACCTTTGTAAATGTCAGAGTCATACATATATAACACATTAATGGTATTACTGCTTTTATTTGTGAAGTACTCAGATACCATGTCCCATGTCTAACACATATGTGCTAGAAATTCTTGATCTCAGACTTAAATACAAATGGAACTCATATTCCATATTTTAAAAATTGAGGTTATTTTTATTATAAAATCAGTGCCTCCCTATTATAGAGTTTACTAGTTATAAAATAGGAGAAAAATGTTGTGTGTCTATCACTGAAAGCCTACACATATGGATGTTTTTCTTTAGAGATTTCCTGTGAAAATGTGTAGTTTGTTTATTTTACATAGTTTTGATCCTACTTTCTATAATTTTGAATTCTGGCTTTTTGGTTTAACACTGTAACATAAGGATACTTTCATATTTTTTTAACCTTAAAAGAAGAGTTGTTTTTAGTGACTTCACAAAATTTCAAGCATTTGGGTATGTCATAGTTTGCTTAAGAATATTATGAGATATTTAGGAGTCTGTGATTTTTGCCATTATAACTTGTTCCTATTTCAGAATAACTGACTATAAAAGTATAAAACTCAGGATAGGTGGGTAATTACAGGAAGAGAACAAAAAATGAGGCTCCCTACAAATACTTTTGTCTTTGTTATCTCGATAGCAGAAGAGAAGAATAAGAGAAGAATTTCTTTTATTAAATGGAATAACGTTGATCAAGGGTGGACAAACTTTGTAGGTAAAATGCCACGTAGTAAACATCTTAGGCTTTATAGGTCATATGGCCTCTGTTTGAATAACTCATCTTTGTGATATAATACAGAAACAGTCACAAGCAATATGCAAATGAATGAATGTGACTGTGTCCAGTAAAACTTCATTCACAAAAATAGAGGTTGGGCTGACTTTTGGTTCCTGGACAACAGATTGCTGACCCCTTCTCTAGATTATGGTTCTAATCATATGTTTTGAGTGTGCTATATAGACCTTAAAATGGGGAGTTCAAGCCTGAAAGATGTATTGTTTTAAAGTATAGTTAGAATAAGGTCCTTGGGGTGGTAAGCCTTGTTAGACACCCTCCATAGAGGGGTACATGCACAGTGGGGACATTTTTCACATGTTTATTCTATGTAACAGGTATTCACATAGCCCTCTGTATATGCTAGGCACAGTTATAAATATTTATTTATTTATTTTCATTTATTTAATGAAAGAAACTTTGTTGAACTGTTGAATTTGTCTAATACCAGGTCTACTCATTTATTTACTCTTTGATTCTTTAAAAATCCTCCCTCCCCAGCACAAATACTTCAGTGACCTTAGTTTCTCCCATTTCCCACCAAACTTATTGTTAAGAGAGGACAGCAGAGGTCATGTGGACCAGCTGTAAGGGTAATAAGCATCTCTTGGTAACAAAACACTCTCTCTTTGTTTCTAATTCTCATTTACAAAATGGGGGCATGAATTACATGAATGGTTTTATAGTTCACTGTAATTAAGAATCACCTTGCAGGATTAAAAAATATCTCTAGTTTTTAAATAAGCTGCCTACAGGTTTGGAAGTAAGTACCATGTGGCAAAGGGGTGAGTCAGCCTTCATAATGAATGGAGTGGGCATAGTGAAACCTCCTTTTAGCTCACTGGTTTGCAGGAATGCTTTTTTCTTTTTGAATATCGAAGCTGATCTCTCAAATAAACTCTTTGAACATTGTGGAAAAAATTTTTGTAAAGTCCACAAAAAGCATCACAACAGAAATTTGATGGCTAAAGTGGCATTTAACATTGTCCCTACTTGGTTTTATCTAATTAAGGCCCATTAACTGTGGTTTTTCTGTGTATGACAGGTGATTTATTTTAGAATCTTATGTCAACAATAAAATGGTGTTTTGAGAATGACACTAAAGCTATAAACTACCACAATAGAGTGTCATCTTTTTTATTAGATATGAATTACTTTATGGAAAGGATGGTTTGTCTTGGGTGCTGACAAGGGAAGAGTCTTGTGAACACCCGCCATACACATTTAAGTCTGACTGAGCAGCTCTTTCCTTTTCTTTGCATGCATACTTGGGAGAATTTTTACTTACTCCAGGCACCTGATTCTAGCCTACTGTACAACCCAAGATGTCACTGCTTGAAATTTCCTAATCATGTACATTTATGTCAAATGATACTAGAGCAATGATATAATATGATTTATTTTGGTTACGATGTATTTTGCTAATTTCATAAAATAAATTTAGGTTCCATAGAATTATCAAGGATTTAAAAGAGTCACTTACATGTTATTAAGAGGAAAAGTAAAAGACTGGGATGCATTTCATAAACTGAGAATTCTCCAGTGTCTTAGAGCACATTATTTGACATGATCAAGTATTTGCTAAGTATAGATTTTATTACTTAATACCTTAAAATAATTTTATAAAACATATTATCATATTGTAAGATGGGGTGATTTTTTTTTAGAATCTTATTTTGAATTGTATTACAAAAGAAATGAATACGCCTTGGAGAAAATGCTGATGAGTAAAACAACCACCAAAGATAATTACTTCTAAAAATTGGAAATGTATAATTTCAGAGATAAAACATTTTTATGAAAAACTGAATCACTCCACGGGTGACTATTATTTTTAACTTAAATTTTTTCATTTAGTAGCATGCTGTGAATATATTTTCATATCCAAAATAATTGCTACATGAGAATGGCTAATATCCCATTTTATGTTTACACTAAGATTTATTTAAGCAATCCTCTGTTTTAGACTATTTTAGGGTGTTTAAATTATTAATTTTATGATTAACATCCTTGGGTTAAATGATTAATCCTGGAAATGATGAATCAAAGAAAATCCATTTTTAATTCTTGTAAGGTATAATGCAAAGATGACCCCTTAGACTTTTTAAGTACAGAAATATCCATTTGATAGGAAAGAGGCAACTCTGTTTCATTTGCGTTTCTCTCATTACTCGTAAGGTCTGCTGTTTTATTTCAGATGCTTATTGTTAGTTGGTATTAATTCTTTGGTATCCATATCTTTGCCCTTTTCATGGGTTTATAATTCTTGATCTCCTAGAATTCATATTTATAGTATATTAACTGTAACAAATTCTCTTGGGGCTCTATGTCCCATGCTCTTGACCTACCTCTGACTTTGGCCATAGCTATAGATGGTCGGTCTTTGCAAGGCCAGATTCTCCCTGGAATCCTTATCATGTCTTCTGTTTCAGAGAATTCTCCAAAGTCTTTCAGTCTGCTTGGATAGAGGGAGGTGATAATCAACCAGTGAGGGGTAGGAGGCCCAGCATAGCTATACTGGGTAGTTAATTCTGGAAAACATGTGCTCCCCTGGCCTTCCACATTGACTCTCATGGCCTTCCAGTGACCTGTTACATACCAAGTGCTCTTCTATGTCAAGTTCCTCTTGCTGCTAAAATAAATTCCCACAAATCTAGTGATTTAAAAAATTAAATGAAAAAATTATCTAATAGTTCTGGAAGTCAGAGTGCAAAAAGTGTCTTACCTTAAAATAAGGTGTGGAAAGAGCCACATTCCTTTCTGGAGGCTCTAGGGGAAAAGCCATTTTCTTACTGTTTTCTTCTTCTAGGAACTGGCTCTTTTTTTTGGCTGATGGACCCAACTCCAGGTAGGGGTTTGAGTGTTACCTGCTTCCCTAGCATTCGGAGAAAGTGAAAGTTACTGATTTTATAAGACTGAGTCATTTTCTACCTTAAATAGTATAGCAAACTGAATCTCTGGGAGATCCAAGTTGGTATCAAAGTTAGGTGGGCTGGAGTCTAGGGAGGGAAAGAACGTCTTTGAAGCCAAAGATAAGGTTGAAATCTAACTCTTATACTTTAACTTAAATCACACTCTTGTGTGTATTATTAGGTAATTTTTACTTTACCCTTCTGAGCCTCCTTTTCCTCAGCTGGTCATCTACACTAATCTATTTGATGAGAAGGGGTATTTAGTCAATGAATGAAATAGCAAATATAGTACAGCATCTGACAAATCCTCTGGGTCAGTGAATGGTTGACCTTTTAGAACATTACTCCAGTGAGTCTCTTCTCTGCTTTCTGTGTCACAAATGTTTCCCTCTTTACTGCCTCATTAAGCCACCATACAAAATAGCCACCTTCTGCCTACAAAAAGTCTTTCATTGGAGCCACTCTTTTTCCTTAAAGATACGACCCACTTCTCTGCACCTTTTTTCATTCATGGTAACATTCTGCAAAGAGCCACACTCCATCTCCAGTTGTTCTTTCCTCTCTGTCTCTCTATTGCTCCCTCACAGAAGTATAATTCATACTCCTTAAAATTCACTCATTTTGCATGTACAACTCAATGATTTTGGTGAGTAAATATCAATGGAGTGGGATGCTGTTGACATTTTTGTTGCCAGAACAGATCATCTTAGATCAGGTGCCCTCAAACTTTTTAAACCGGGGGCCAATTCACTGTCCCTCAGATCATAGGAGGGCTGGACTATAGTTTAAAAAAAAACAAAAAACTATGAACAAATTCCTATGCACACTGCACATATCTTATTTTCAAGTAAAAAACAAAATGGGAACAAATACAACTCACACTGCCACATGTGGCCTGCAGGCTGTAGTTTGAGGACCCCTGCCTTAGATGATCTTTTAGCAGATCCATGAACTGCCTTCCAGCCTTAGTGAGGTTTGCTGCTAACAGCTGACACCTGTGATTTTGAGACAGTTTTTCTTGGGTATTGAAAACCCCTTGCTTCTCTGCAGAGCAGGAAGTGACTGAGAGTTCATCATGACCCAACCCTGAAACCTGGGCCATCCTAGGTAGTGGCCAGCTGCTGTGTGAGTACTAAAGCCCAGCCCCTTTATCTCAAGATGGGACAAACTCCAAGGTGGGATTTACATTCTACATCTTCCCAGCGGATTAGGCCAAAGCTGAGAGGTGCTTAACTTGTCCCATTTTATTATGCTGATCCTTCCTCCACTTCCTAACTGCTTTCTCCTCGGGACATTTCTTAATAAACCATTTTGTCTTAAACTATTTGATCTGAATCAGATTCTGGGAGAACCCGACTCAACAGATTGCCAAATGTCAGAATTTGGTCACACCCACAAGCAAGATTTATGTTATAGGCATGGGGAGAGCAGGAATGCCATTCAAACAACTCTCCGAATCAATGTGGCATCCTGAGTTGGGAGACACTTAGGAGAGACAGAGAGAACCAAGATGGCAGGTGAACTGTACTGAGTTCCTCTGCACAGTGACTGATGAAGATGACAGCCTAGCCTCACACATCTTCCATTCGCACCGTCTCTCCCTTGATCCATTGTTATCTCTGGGGCCAGGTTCTGGCAGGGCATATTTAGGTAACTGATGTGAGATACTCTGCCCATTTTAGTTTTTATTTGGGTCTTCTCCACATTTTGTCAATGTGAGTAACCTCTTTGGAGCTCTTAGACCTCCTTATTTAAAGTCTTTTTCCCTCCTCAGGAACTAAAATCCCTGACCATGGCCTTAGTAGCTACTTGGTTTCAGATAATTGGAGTCATCTGTGCGATCTTGAGTTTGCCTTTATCTTACACAAATCACTACATAAAACAGCAGAGGACATGCACTTTTGGCAGAAGCACATTCATGAGGAAAGTAGGGAAAGAATAAATACTCACATAGCAAGTTAGGCCCTGTTTATCTCCATAACTCACAAGGTGATCCCAATTTAATTATATTACGATTTTTGCTATTTTCTGTTTGTTAAATTATACAAGAGTGTACTCACTTATAACTCAATTATAAAGAGTTGACCCTTTAGGAGCTTATACTATTTTTGATTCTCTGCACTGTTCTGTTTACACTTGATAATTACTCATAACATGCTTATTATTAGTCTGCCTGTGTCCAAGTAGAAACTGTGTTCATGTATCACTGACCTTTAGATACTGGGCCCTGTCTGATGAAACTCTGACTTTCTAGTTAATAATCATTTGTAACAATATAACAGCAAAGTTTTCAAATTAATGACCAAACCTTGTTATTGTAATTTTTCTTCCCCTCCCTTTTAAGTAAACTTCCTCATTTGTAATGAATTTTTTTTATACATGAATGGAGAAGGGTGTGCTCTCACTCAGAGATAATGATAGTGCCATCCTATCATCCATGCCTTTCTGGATAAGTCCTAAAAAAGGGTTCATGGTGGGGGGTGTCAGGACATGGGACAAAAAGAGCAGGACAATAAATGACATATCAGTGCTGGATTAAATCACAGTTTCTAATTTTTATAGAGAAAACCAACCTGACATCTGCCAACTGTTTGAGCACGTCTTCCCTGATATTTTCCCCATTGCATCCTCAGATACTGAGCAGCCATTATTCCAGCCTTGCTGGTGGCCAGGAGGCAGGACATCCTCTTGCCTCTGTGGTCAGGGCCTAGATGTCTCCTTGACAGTCCACGGCTTAGCAGTGATGAGCAAAGTGTCCTCTGAGCTCCAAACTTCTCTTCTGTGTCACCGAATCTTTCTGCAGCCTACATAGCATGTTGCAAAGGGGGTAGAAATTCCTTACAAGGTCAAGGCCAAGGGGAGTGAGGGACTGTATCTTGTCATTGTGGTTTTACAAAAAAGTGCCCTGAACTGCCAGTATCCTCATTAGTGGTGCAGGATTTCTGGAGGCTCCATCTGCTTCCTCAGGAGCCTCAGCATTGCCCTCATCCTGTGACAAGGGTTATTTGTTTTGTTGTGATGGTTATATGTGAAAAGCCCTCACTCTCGCTGCTCTGTCCTCTTCACTCTCTTTTTGTGTTGCTTTTTTCCTTCTTGACAATTGTTCCCCCTGTTGTCTGGATTTTTAAAATGGTGCTAATGAGGGAACACAGATAAGATAGAGGAGAAATATGACTATGTTTTTGATAAGTACGAAAAAGTGGAGGAGGGAGTCTATTTTCTGATGTCTCCTAAGTGCTATATACTCTGCCAACATTTTTCATATATAGACTCATCTAGTCTTAAATTTTATTGCCTTCAATATCATGGGCAAATAAACCATTTTAAGTACTTTATCCATGACCCTTCAACCACAGCACTTCTTTGTTGCAAACCCCTATTTGCCTACTAGTTCCTGCCATCTTCAACGGTGAGATTAGATACAGTCTCACACGGAGGGATTTCTTGCCTGATAACCAGTAGCTTTGTAATGAGAAGCTTCAACTGCACTGGAACTCATTACCTGTGTAACATGGCATGAGTTAATACAAAGTAAATTTAAAAGCAATCTTCCACAAGCAAGATAATCAGTAATTTAAAACAATCTATTGTTCTGTCGTCCTGAGTAAGTTAATATCTTTATTTTCAGTGGCATCACCTAGGAAGTGAGGCTGGTTATGTTAATGAGTGAACAGGCCCAGAGGTACTTGGATAGTTAGCCCTTGGACTTCTGCTGGACTGATGCATGAGTAAAATTGAGTGTTGACTTTCTCATTCTTCCTTTTTGATGGCAATATGCTCTTCAGGGACCAACAACTCCCTGTCCTTATGTGCGTCTTTCTTTTTTCTTACAAAATGTAGTTTTGCCTCTTTAATTCCCATTGAAATGTGACTTCTTCCAAGGACTAGGCACTTGAACAAGAGTAATCTTAAAGGGGGATCTTAGTCTCATACAGCTGATGGGGAGTGTAATCTTGAGAGTAGCAGGCTTCTCTTGGTTTCTCCAAATTCTTCCAGGTGATTACCCAGTGGAAGGCCAAGTCTTATGGCCATCATTGTGTCAGGGTGAGAACCACTGTGATCTGAATAATGCCAGTACCTAACGTTTTGTGGTGCTCACTGCGTGAAAGGCATTTTTCTCAGAAATCACAGGTATTGCTTCATTTAATTTTCACATATGCCCACAAGATGGGTGCCAATATTTATTCCTATTTTCCAGAAGATAAAACTGAGACATTGATACATTAAGTAACTTGCTGGAGACCATGGACTGATGGGTCAGAGGCAGGATGTTACCCGAGTAGTCCCCAGTGCATGCTGTTCACACTCCGTTCCACTGTCTCAGGATAAAACCAGGATAAATCATTAGATTGCCATATTAGCATTTTTGTCAACAGACAAAAGAGTTTATCCACTTTAAAGCAAAGGATACTTAAAAGTGGCTAGTTTCCCTTGAAAGAAACTTATAATACATTATTAAATTCTCCCTCTGAAATTCAAGGAATATTAGGCATTAATATGAATCCACAATTCCTTATCCATGATGTCAAAATCCAGAAAGTACTTTAAAGCAAAAGTTTTCATAAGTTTGTGGCAAAATGATTTGACAGGCAAATCTAAACTGAGCCGGAATGGGACTATGTATAGTTTTGGACTACTTAGTGTGAGTATGTATATAGTATTTTGCTACATAAAAATTAATGTGTTCAATTGTGTTTGAATCAAACATGGTATATTATGTAATATATAACATAGGAACAATATTGTCTTTGTAAAATTTAAAACAGATCATGACCTGAAACATAAACATTTCAAAGAGTCCAGAAAAAGGCCACTGGATCTGGGTACATAGTATAAACAGTCCTCACCTTACAATTTGGCTTGTGATTTTTTTGACTTTATGATGGTGCAAAAGTGATAGTATTTAGTATAGTCCTCAACCTAGTACAACAGGTTTAACTTGATCATAAGTTGAGGAGCATCTGTATAAATTATCCTGGCTGAACGATCTCCTTGCTTACTGTGTGGTGCTGAAAAGTTTGAAGATAATGTAGTTTGTCTTTGTCTGGAATGGAGTTGCTTGGACTAACTGATCAGATCCTATTAGAGAATGATGCTTACTCTCTCCCTATCTCTTCTCTTACCCCACAGTTCACAGCAGCCTTCATGGGGCTGCTCATTACATCTACAGGCAGATTGGAAATGTTAATAGCACCTGTAATAAAACTGGAAAAATTCCTCGAGATTTCCCTTTCTTTGAATATACAAAGCCATCTGTAAATAATCTGTTCTAGAAATATCCCCAGACTTAAAGGAATCTTCAAACACATATGATTTGGACTTTCCATTTTGAAATTTTACACATTTATCTCTACTTCCTGAGTTACTTCTTCTTTTCAGCCTCCATCTATCTTGATTCTCCCCTGGCCTTTTACTTCCTTCTCTGATTCCTTTCTTTCCATGATCTGGGAAGATGGAGAAAAATTTCCTTTTCTAAAGGAGTCAGATACAATTTAGAACTCAGAGGTAAAAAGGAGTCTTATTCCTGTACATATTAAGGGTGACAGATGGGAGATTAAGTAGCACCTAGGATACTAAGCTGGGACAGCATTACTCTAGCCCCATACTGCCTCTCAGGCTCCTATTTTTTCAATTATTTTTTTAATTCTCTCCCAGTGGAATGGAGATATAGCCCTAGAATGGCAGAGGCAGAGACTAATCAGAGAGAAGGTGTAAACACAGGAGGGTTTGTTAGCTACCTGTGTGAGGAAATCACTCAGAGGAAATAGGGTTGAAGTTTTCGGGGTTTTATAGAAAAAGGGCTCCTGGCCCAAAGGTAGAAGACTCAGCACCATGCTTCAGGCTGCCTTGTTGAGGGGTGTGCCAAATCCTCTGTCCCCTGCTATTCATACGTAATTTTCTGGCACACGCTCATTATGCATGTCTGCAGCTTCTCTGCAGGTCCTGGTAAATGAGTTTCAGTCATGCTGGCAGTGTGGCTGATATGCCTTGCTCAGTGCACAGGTGTGGTTGTTCATGAGCGCCGTGGCCTTTGGACCCTGTGCCTGGATCTTCGTTTTGATAAGTATAACACCTACTCAGGTGTTGTGGTGTGAGGAACAAAGGTGAACAGTAAGCTTAGGATGTGATATGTGAGTCCATCTTGTTAGATAAACATTATAAGGAGACAGAGCGCAGCCTTGACAGGCTTCCCACATCAGACACAGTGGTTTGGCAGCATGGTTCCCAGGCTTACAGCCAAGCTAAAAAAACCAAAACAGAGTTTTGATCTCTGCCACTTCACATTTGTACAGTTATTAATAATGTTTCTTGCCTCTTTCTATTTCATTTTTAAAATGGAGATTGAGCTATTTGTGCTGTAAAATCTCTGTTTTGCAAATTTTAATATTCTACAACAAGGGCTTGGAGTCTGGACAGCCATCTGGTAAAATTAGAATAAATCTCTGCCCAACATCATCATCACTTTGGTGACCATATACCCTGATTTGCCTGATAGATGTCTGCTGAGCTGGTGCAGTTATTAACAGAGCCCCTTAAACTCTCCAGGAGGTGTCCAGTTTAAGTGATAATTTCCATAGTCATCCTATGGAGAGCACATTGTCCCTACTCAGATTCTTTTTGTATTCTTCATACATGCTCCCCAAATCACAGCAAGTTTTAGAATAGATTACTGAGTCCTATCTTCTATTTGGTTCCTTTTTCCTTCTTGCCCTGACAGGTGATAAATAAGTAAAATAAATGGCTTTTCATGAGCTGATGTCAACTTTGCTCCTACCCCGCCTCAATTGAAGGTGTTGTTTTGTTCCTGTCCCCATCACTCAGACCTTGAAAGCTGATAGATTTCTGATTTCTTCCTTGAAACATGACATGATGAATAAAACTGCATGTTTACTGCAAGGGCCAAGGGAGAGAACTATAAAAAAGGGATTGTCCTGTATAATGGAAAATTATTTAATGGGGATGGCATTTTGTATGGGAGAAGTAGGAACCTCCATATAGTATAAATTCAGGATTTCAGGGAAACTTTTTTCTTCACAGTTCTTCTGGATACATAGCCTGGAAAGTTTCTGAGCTAATGATAAAACATTTACTTCTAGAATGAGACAATTGCTTTAAAATAGAAATAGTTCTTTACTCTGTCATAGGATTAGTTTTTTAAAAAGAAAAAAAATAACTAAACAATTCTAAGAGAGGGAATTCAGTGACTTTCAAAGTATGCTTTTGTCACCAGCTACCTGCATCTCATAAATAGAAACAGAGGGCTCATATCTGGGAAGGTGACAGTTCTCTTTGCTCTGAGCTGTTTAGGGACATATTGGAAGTATTGTGATTTGGGGTGTCTCATTATCTACGAGTACTAAAAATGTGCAGCACCAAATTTACTGTTTTTGTTTTAGTTTTCTAACTTTTGCTAGTCAGTTTGCTTGTCTTTCATTGCCTAGTAGATCTCAGCACAAGGAGGACCAGGGAGTTCTAAAGAAGGAGGAGTTTAGGGGAAGGTTGGCTTGAAATGTAAATCTTGGAAGAGTGTAGGCTTGGGTGAAATGCTCCAGTGCACAGTGTGGTCTGGGGACCCCGAATCTTCCCCTTTCACCTCAGTGTGTTTGTCTGTTTTTTTCTCTATTCTATTGCCTCAACTTTAATGACAAATTTATTGGGCATCTTTATATGTAATAACTTATTTAATTCTCATAAAAACCCGAGGAGGGAAATTCTATTAACATTAACATTTTATAAATCATGAACTTGAAGCATAGACAGGGGAGGCACTTTGCTCAAAGACTTCCAGCTTTTATGCAGGAGAGTCAGGATTCAAATCCACACCCTCAGTTTTTTTATTTTGTTTTTATTTCATTTCATTTTTTCTGCTATTATTTTACATTAACTAATTTCAGATTTAAAGAGAAGTTGTAAGAAAAAGAATCCCACATGTCCTTTGTCTAATTTCCTAATTTTAACATTTTGCCATATTTTCTTTGCCATTTTTCTTTTCTGTGTCATTGTTATGAGATGCCTCCTTACCCTTAAATTCTTCAGTGTATTTCCTAAAAATAAGGATTTTATTTGCATAACTATAGTATAATTAAAATTAAGATATTAATATGTTACAATATTATCTAATCTACAAACTTTGTTCAAATTTTATGTATCAGCCCAACAATGTCCTTTATTATCAAAGTAAATTCTGGATCACACATATCACATCCAATTGTCATATTTCTTTAGTCTCTCTTAATTTGTATAGTTCCATAGTGTATTTGTTTCAATCTATTGACTTTATAAAAAATAATACAGGGCATTTATTTTGTAGAATGTCCCTTATTTTGGGTTTGTTTGCTGTTTTTCTGTGTAGAAAGTCCCTTATTTGGGGTTTGTTTGCTGTTTTTCTGTGATTAGATGCAGGCTGTGCCTTCTATGCAGGGATGTCACAGAAGTGATGATGTGTTCTTCTGAGTGTCATGTGTCACGAGAGGAGGCACATAATATGGATCTGACCCACTACTGCTGTGTTAACTTTGGTCACTCAACCAAGCAATATCTTCTAGTTGATTCCACCATAAAGTTGCTACACTTTCCTTTGTAATTAGTCAGAAGATACTTTGAGACTATATAAATGTCTTATTAGTTCTCAAAATTTCACCCATGAGTTTTGCATCCACTGATGATTCTTTCCATGATCAATCATTATGATGGTTGCCAAATGTTAATTTTATAATTCTTTTTATATTATTAGCTAGTCGTTCTACTAAGGAAAAGATCTCTCTGCCTCCCTCCTTCCTTCCCTCTCTTCTTTTTTTCCTTCCTCTTTTCCTCACTCCCTGTCCTTCTATTTCTTTCATCATATTATTAATGAACTCATGGATTCTTATTTTATTTAAAGGATAATAATTTATTGCTATCCTTAAAAAAAATGTCCCAGGTTTGGCCAGAGAGATAGTAAACCCCTTGAACTCAGTGTAAGAGGTATTTATCAAGACCTCATCATTCTTCAAGTGCTTTTTTACTTTGAAATGTTCTAGGCTCATATTGTATTTTCCAGCCTCGTAATCAACAGTTCTACAAGGAGCCTTTGTTCTTCCTCATGGAGAATGCATTCCAATCCTGGGTTTAAGCATTAGGTTTTTAGAGTCTAAACTCGTAGCCATTGTGATCACTACACTGTCTTTTCTGTCTGGGAGACTCTGTGAGAGCATGCTGATGACCTCTCTGCTTCCACCCTACACCACCCCAGGTAAATGCTTCTATGATCTTCTAAACTTTCTGTTTATAATGCCTCTATATGCTGGCAGGCCTTGTAGCTTACATCTCTAATCCTAACACTTTAAGATGCTAAGCAGAAGGATGGTTTGAGACCAGAAGGTTGAGACCAGCCTGGGCAACATAGGAGGATTCCATCTCTACAAGAAGTTAAAAGAATTAGGCCTGGTGGTGCACACTATATGGGAGGCCGAGGCAAGAGGATTGCTTGAGCCCAGAAGTTCAAGGCTGCCATTAGCTGTGATCATGCCATTATACTCCAGGGTGGATGACAGAACAAGACCCTGTTCTGAACCACCTAACAACTAACTAACCAACTAACTAACTTCTATTGTGTCTGTTTGCAATGAAACCTAAAAATGTCCTCAACCTGTCTCCTGAGCCCACCCTAGTCTCCTCTCATTCTGCTTTCTTCCTTACTCTCTGCTCTCCAGCCTCACTGCCTTTCTTTCAGTTCCCTGAAAGTCCCATGTCCCTTTCAGTTCAGATCTCCCTCTATGTCCACCTCTCTGTCTGAAAAGCTCTCCTGCCTTGTGTTCTACCCATCATAACTCCTTAGATCTCAGGTCAACTGTCACTAGATTTCAGCCTAAATTACAGTCTCTTAACTGGCCCTGTTTCTTTACCCCGATTTGGAGTCATACTTAATACTGTCATGCTTTGACTAATTTCCCTTCTCTGCTCTTCACTGTGAGTTTCTTCTTTCTACTGCACCCTAACAATCTTGGCAGAGTTTGGCACATAGTGAGAGTTTCATGTAAAGTTGGTGGATAAAGTACATGCTGGCCATACAGAGGTGTGGTTTGATTGAAACCCTACCACACTGGAAATGCCCAAGCTTACGCTCTACTTTTTTTTTTTTAAATAATTGTCTGGAAATAACCATGCTGGTGGTGAGTAGGTGAAGAAATATTAAAATAATGTAATTTTTAAAATCAATAAATAGAAGAGAATCTGATGTTTTGTGTTTTCAATAATAAGACAATAGGAATTTGGTTTCAATGAGCTTTTGACTTGAAGATATTGATATTTTAAGTGACAAATCTTTGCAGAAACAATTAGTGGTTCTAAGATGAGCTTCATAATGGAAATAACTTTTTTTCCAACCTACCTGAAGAAAATACTTTGCCTGTCATTGGTGTTAGATTCCTAGCATTATTTGTAGAAAGGTTCTATAAATTTTGAATCAACAGCACTTTAATTAACAGTATAATATTCTAACTAACATCAGTGGCTCAAAATCATAATGATCTGTTTGGTTGAATATTTTTTTCCCATGAAAAATTAGTCACAAGCCATGTCAACTATCTAAGACTTGTTTTTTTCTTTCAGTTGGCCCCAGCTTACCAACAGTGTGAGGCAATTGTTGTCAGTTTAGCTTCACTGTAAAAATGAAGAGAAGAGGAAAGTAGTGAGTTGGAACTACATGTACAAAGCCCCTCCTTTTTTTTTTTTTTTTTTTTTGGTAAAGTATTATTGTAGCACCATCCCTTCCTAAAGATTTTTAAATTTTATTCTATACCACTTTTTAATAAACTAGCAACCCACAGATGAGAAATAAAAACCCACATAAGAGGTGGTTAAAACATAATGGAACATTGTTCATTTTCATAAGTATCCTGAATTCCCATGGCAAATTATCAAATCTTACAGTTTTAAAATAGGAAACTAGAGATGAAGTGAGTAAAGAAAAATTGCACTGGTAATGAAAATTGTACGTAGGTATAATATACATAAGAAAGACCATTACTGCAGCTTACTCATTGGACATGGGCATTTGTTTCATATGCACTTAAGTTCCATGAAAAACTTGGCACATTAGCAAAACACCATCTGAGGAGAGTGGGGATCAGGAGTTTACTGACTCATTTATTTCCAGGAATTGTGACTAGGGTCTTTGTTTTTAAGAGTCCTGAAATTATTCCCCCCTAAATTGAAAGTTGAGTTTTTCAAGGAAGCCCTTAAGCAAAGATAAGAGTATGGATTCCTACTCAGTTTTTGTGTTGAGAATTACTGTTACCTTCAGACATGCCTAAGAAATTGTGACATAACAATATGGGATAAGCCTAGCAAATCACACAAAGTAAAGCTCAGCAAGTTGTGACATATGTACACACCCATATATCTACTACCCAGAAGAAGTATGAACATTTCTCATGACCCAGAAGGCTACCTCATGCTCCTGTCCAATTAGTAGCCCCCTCCAACCCCTAAATAGTATTTTAATTTCTTTATATAATGTTTTTTTTTTTTTTGTCTAGCTTGTTTCATTCAACATAATTTCTAAACAGTCTTCCATGTTGTTACATGTATCAGGTTTTTAAAAATTGTTAAATTCTACTTTATGGAAATATTAGCACTTATTTATCCATTTTTTTTTATTGGCATTTAGACCTTTTCCTGATTTGGGTCATTATATATTAAGCTATTATGAATATACACCTTTTGGTGGCCACATGTGTTCATTTCTCTTGGAAATATATTTTCTAGTGGAATTTCTGTTCAAAGAGTAAGTAAGTGGATAACAGTCTCCCAACCTAGCTATGTCCTTGTGGGAGGGCCTCAGTTACATCAGTCCTTGCTGACGCTTGGTATTGACTTTTCATTTTGATAGGTATGTAAATTTGGAGGGGTAAGTTTTGGATTTGTATTTTTACATGGTCTTTGACTCTCTCAGGTTCACCCTCAGATTTAGCATCTCTTGTTTTGCTATCTGCACATTTAGTCCTGGACACCTTCTTTGATGTCACTTTTCCCCACGTGCTCTGCTGTATGTTTGGATCTGTGTTCCACCCACAACACTAACCTAGTTTTATTTTTGTTACTCTCCAAGGCCTTGAAAGGTTGTAACCATTGGATATGTCTGAAAAATATGGAAGGACAATTAAGATGTATAAGAATCCTAGAAATGATGACTGCTACTTCTTTAATTAAAAGGCCATATAATGTATATAAACCTATATAGAATAATATGTACTATTTCATGCAAATGCCACCTATTTTCCACACAGTCAATGTGAGATCATGGCAAAGAGTTAGAATGACATTATTTATATATAGCTAAGAAGAAGAGGAATTGCTTCTTAAAAAATGGCTAGGCTTTGTGTGACTGATCCAGTCTCATCCCGAAGGATAGAGAAGGGGATACTTTGATATTTGCAGTTGTCATAGAAGAGTTAGATGACAGTGAAACTAAGTTAATCAGTACGTAGAAGAAGTGGGAAATTGAGTCAGTTTTATCTCCTAAGGAATAGAAAATCTAAAGCAGATTAACACTTTTTGTCAAACTTTCTGTTGGGTATTGTTTCAGGGTCCACATTTGTTTTATGACTCAATAAGGCCAGCCTGTTGAATGTAATTGATTTTGTCTCTGCAGACTGGGGATCTTAAAGAGCCTTGGCAACATCTTATTAGCCATGAATTCTCAGTGCACTGTACTAAAGATAGAGATAGAAAATGAGGACTTCACACTGAATCTATAATGACCTTAGGATTTGCAGTGGGTTTTTGAAGTAAAATTGCTCCATTTTGGTTTTCTTGCCTCCTACTTCTTTCTTTTAACCCACTGAATTGAAGAAAAATATTAAGTTTGCCTGCTGGTCACTTTGGTTCTATTTAATCGAGACTTCACTAATACTTGCTACTGAATGTACCTTTCTAAGGTGGGAAAAAGACTAGAAAAACAGAGGTGAAGGTCATGAAATCAGAGAAGAATGAACAAGATAGATACTTTATGACTCACTGAAGTCAACTTTATTAGGTAAAAGTAACAAGTTCTGAACATGTCTTATGCAGAGACTGCAAGAGTTTCAAGGAGGTGCACTGTCAAAGAAAATAGAGATCCAAATTGAGTCAGGGTCAAAAGTCCTGACTAAGTGTGACATTGGGTGTAATAGCAACAGTTTTAGTGAACCAGTTTCTCCAGCCTAAAAACAAAAAATAGCAAAAGCTATACTTATCTTAAAGATTATTTTAAGGATTAAATTAGAAGAAAGACACAAAAGGGCTGTAGGATCCATGAAACTTTATGGTAACAGAGATCTCATCTGGGGTGCCAAATGGAAATGGGGAGTGCAAGAGGGAGTGGGATGGGATGGGGAGGGTCACTGTCCTCACTGTGGTCATTTGATAATCATGTGTATGAAGGTGAAGTAATGCCACTTTTAGTAATTAGTGAGTTACTCAAAGGCTCCTTGAACTGTTTATGTGATGGAAAGCAACTGGGCTCACTTCTCTAATTTTGATTCTAATTGCTTTGGTTATAATAAAGAAACTGAAATTCACCTATTCAGGGAATGTATATGATATGGGAAACATTAACTTTAAGTTATCTGATGAAGCATAATTTGAGAGAGAAAAACTGGTCATCAGTGACTTGCTCCGGGGTCTAGGGGATGCCCTTTGGCTATGCTTACAGCCTGAAACAAATGAAGATCTGAGCAGTGCAGCTTTCCAGGAGTGGAGAGAGGGACTTTCCCTTTGGGAAAGAATGCATGTTTGAAAATCTGGAAATCTGGATTTCAGCAATGAGGAGGTGAGTGATGTTGGCAAATCAGTCTCTTTTCTTTAGATCTCACTTTTAGGTGTGAAATAGCTGGGTTGTCCTCCAACTACTCATGTTTATCTATTCCCTTCTCATGTCTTTCTGTCCTACATTAAAATCAATCAGGAAAGAGTTGAAAACCATCCATACTAAGCACAAGAGTACTAATCAAAATATAGTTGTTTTGTAAGCAAAAAGGAACTCTGAGAGCCTGCAATCCCAATTTGGAGGTAGCTGTGCTGTTTTCCTGTGCTATCATCTGGCATGAGCAGAAAGTGTGGGAGAAACATGGGGTTTGGGTGGCTCAACACAGCATGCAGACTCTGCATGGGTGCCCAAAGGGGAAACAATTCCTCTTCCTCCTCTGCTTGGCTGACTTGTACCTCCAACCATCTCCTTTAGGGTTGCAGAATACTTTAGTCTGAATATCACATTCTTGAAATGTGTTATACTTGGTAATTAAGCAAAATTATACAATCCTAAAAAACAAAAGACTTGACGTATTTGCTCTGTGGACCAGCAACATCAGCATCACTTGGAAGCTTGCTAGATAGACATGCAGAATCTCAGGCCCTCCCTAGACTCACTGAATCAGAATCTGCATTTTAACAGGATCCCTATATGATTTGTGGGCACATTAAAGTTTGAGAAGCACTGAATTCATGTATCAGACATTTATTCCCTAGTAATTAAAATCCTTGGCAAATGCCACCAAAGGCCCTTTTCTCTAATTTAAGCGGTTCTTCTTACAATGATGTTTTCATCCTCTGGCTACTAATATACAGTTGTCAGATCCCTAATGCCTGCTCAGAATTGCTGTGGAGCCCAGCCTTACATATTTAGTTCTTTTAATGTTTTCTCATAAATCAAATTACCCATCCCCTTAATCAATCCAGCAACTCTCCGGGGAATTTGCAGCAATTTGTCAACATCTTTCTGTATCTGAGAAGCTCTAGGCCTGAATGTAATTTTCTATGAGGAGACACAGATATTATTTACAGGATTTAAAATTCCTTTAAGATATGTGGTCAAGACTAATAATCAAAGTGCAGGCATTGTGAGTGCAAAGACTAAGCAATCAGCTAGAGACCCATTTGATAGTAGCATCATCATCATGGTCATCATTATCATCAACTACAATTCAAAAGATCGTTCTCAAACTCATACCATGTGCAGGCATGGTGGAAATGCTAAGACATACAGAAATACACACTGGGATCTCACTACTTGAAAAAATTTGAGCCTCAGAGAGAAAAGTTTTCAAAAAAAAGAATACCAGAAAGCTACAAATAACTATATGCTGTGTAGGAAATGAATGGTTGAGACCCAGTAAAGGGAAGGGTATTACCATGGACCAGACTACTTAGAAAAGTTTAGGGAGGCTTCAAGGGCATTTAAAAATATAGATCAATGGGGAAAAGCAGAAAGGATATTCTGAGAAGAGTATATAGACAAAAAGTATGACTCTAAACAAACAAATACACTTTGAGTTTTTTGTTAATAGACTCTCCTTCCACCAGGATCTGGGATCGATTACTTCTTTTCTGTCTATATTCTCTGTATTCTCTAAGTGTTCTTTCATAATAACCCATAACTTTAGAAAAGATGAAATAAATGATGCCTTATGAAGAGGAGAGAAAAATAGTTGGTGCTTCCTTAATGCATATTATCCCTCTCTTTCTTCCAAAAGAAGAATTCAGCAGAATAGTACACACAGTGGGGCAAAGAATGGTTCCTTAGTTGCCCCTCTCTCCCTTCACCATGAAGAAGGCAAAAACAGCCTCAACATTTTCCAGTGGAAAATTTGAAGTCAGGCTCAGAACAAATTAGTTCTACAACTGTTCCTGTTGTGACCAAGTTGTATGACATTGGGTATCATTTATGCTCTCCTATGCCAAATGGGGATTGTATTGTGATTACCTTGTTTTTCATAAGGGCCTTCCTGGGATGATCAGACCTTAATATGGGACTTCTGACATCCTGAAATAAAATTTGTGATATACTGTTACCAAATGACCATTTGATTTATTGTTCAAATCCAGATGCCTTTGAGAATGAGAAGGACCTTTCATATTGTCATAGCAGAACAATTGCTATCAACTGGGGGTGTCTTCTAGTCTGGTTGGCCAACCCAGCTAGCACATACCAGATCACCTTCTTTGCGGCAAAGAGGTGTTCTTTTTCTAAAAACAATTGTTTGGTGTTGCAAAACTGATAATTTTGTTCTCCATGCCAGCAGCTCTGCCCAGACACCATGTTTTGTGTGTGAAGGACACCTTAGTCCAGGGAGTGAGAGGGGGATTTTCTGGATATAATGATTTTCTCATCTCTGCCACTCACCTCTGCTCTCAAAGATTGAGTCAGACCTGCTCTTAGACCTGATCTTATATTGATGCATATTCCAATTCCTAATGCCTGTGGGGTAATAATTTAGGCCAAATCCTTCAGCTACAATACCAAGGTTTATTTTATTGCAGCTTGAAGGAAATTTGAGTCCTCAGTAAGAGAGTATGTCCCTTGATTCAAATAGATTAAACATCTGCTAATTTTCCTCCATCCCAACAATTTTCTCCTTAACTTTAGTTTATTGTTATTACCCGCAGGAGGCCACTAAGCGGTAGTTCATGGGAAGAAGAGTGGAAGTGACATTTGTATCATTATTCAGCGCATCTAGGCAGTTCATTATCTGGGAACTCTTTCCCCTTTGCACCCCAAGGAACTTAATATGAAATAGTATTAACACATTAAGCACATGATGTGAGGCTGCATTAATTAACATAGTTTCCAGATCTTTAAAAATTGTGGCCCAACTGTGCTTCTGTCACTGAGGTGACAGGAGTGAAGGTTACTTCCATGTTTTGTGAGGAGATATTATCGTCCAGAAGGTGACTATGCTTGTGAGAACAATCTTGCTCTGGGAACAACTTTGTTCAAGAGGAGAGGAGAGACGTAGAATTTATCTTCTGGAAACTGAAGGCTTACCATGGGGAAAAAGAATGCATTTGTATTTGTGATGATTCAGGAGATAGTATTAAAGTGACATAAAACAAAACTTCCTGACAAGTGGGCCTGAGGCCTATGTATGCATATGGGAGGTATTTCAAAGAAAGTCTGGTTATTAGGGCTTGAGCAGTTTCCTGCCATGAGTGAGCACAAATCTATAAGAAAACTCCAAATTAGGATTCTGTAGTGATCCATAATTCATATAGTAACTTGACGTTTACTAGCCGTTCTCAGATGGCTTGTTCAATGTGTTATGGTAACTGTCAGGTTACTATTCTCCATGTTGTACTCTCTACTCTCTAAAGTAGTACTTTTTCTATAGTGATATCTTTCAAATGTCAATAATAGTTCTTTTAATCATAGTAAACTCCCCTTTATACAGAATTCAAGCAACTGGCATGCAACACTCAAAAAAATCAGAGTTTAAGCTGGCCAGGCAGCACTGTCAGTAATGTGACTCTTGGTGCATCCCTCCTGCAGTGCCGTGTGCTCTCTGTGACTGTTAATGTGTATTCACTGAGGTTAAGAAAAACATGATAGTGAAGTGGAAAGGTGTGTGGACTCACATTTAACTAAAATTGCTCACTGAATTTACAATGCCGTTTTGTGATACAGTAAAACTGTGTGGCAGTAAGTTAAGTTTGTCTTAATTTGCTTTTAATTAGTGTATTTCAATATTAATATCAAGTCAGTACAGAGTTTATGGCATGATGTATAATGTGGGTTAAAGAATTAGGCCCATTTTTAATAGCAACTGTTGAGCCACTGGGAACTTTATTTATCTGGAACCTACAATCCCCACAGGTGCCAGAGAACAGGGAGATTGCTATCTAACTGTCAGGAATATTTTTGGTTGCCTGCCGAATGTCCCTTTCCTCCTTCCTGGGAGCTTAGACTTTATTCAGGTTCCTCTCTCCCCCTTATGCAGCTGTGTTACTCAAGAAAAGCTGAGCTCATTCCCACTTTCAAAGTTGGCCCTGATTGATTAAATTTATACTGGTGTTAACTTACCAGTCATTGGTAAGACACATGACCCATTTCTGGGTTGTGGGACTCAATAAGAAAATGATCAGAGACCAGTGCAAAGATGTTTTATTTTGCTTGCTCTTATCAGAAAGTAAAGGAGAGTTAAATTCTCCCTCTTTTTCAGAACAAAAGGGGGAAATAGTGACTTCAATGACTGCCTGGTCTGGTATCCTTTATAAAGCCACAAGGCAAGTCCATAGTGAAAAGAGGAGAGAATCCCAGAAATGGAGATGGAGTTTCAAGTGTATTAAGCCATGTCCCAGACCTCTGAACTTCCGGGAATTCAAGGTAATTTGACTTGTATTTCTATTGCTTGCATATAAAAGCATCTTAACCAGTAAGCTGATTTTCCCAGAGTTCATGGTAAGAGACAGTCTATTCATCTTTATTTATTATTTCAAACTAATTTTAGAGTGACAGAGAAATTGCCAAAAAAAGTCAGTTTTGCTAAACCCCTGTCTTCTCCCAAGATTAACACCCCAAATAACCACAGTATCATGATCAAAACTAGGAAATTAGGCTGTGTTTGGCAGTTCATGCCTGTAATACTAGCACTTTGAGAGGCTGAGGTGGGAGGACTGATTGAGGCAAGGAGTCTGAGATCACCTTGAGCAAGAATAGAAACTGGTCTTTTCTCATCTTTGCAGAAAAAAAAGAAAAATTAGCTTGGTATGGTGGCATATGCTTGTATTGCCAGCTACTCCGGAGACAAGAGGATTTCCTGAGAAAAGTGGCAATTAAGTTTGGCACAACATTATTAACTAAACTGCAGACCTTATTTTCATCCCATTAGTTTTTTTACTAATGTTCATTTTCCTGTTCCGAGATCTTATTAATGATCCCATATTCCATTTAGTTATAATTTTGCTTCACTTCCTTCCAACCTGTCCAACTATCCAAAAGACAGTTGCTTGGTCCTTTCTCTTTCAGTATCTTGACACTTTTGGAGCATACTGATCAGCTGTCTTTTGCCATCATCAAGTCATAAGCTCTCTTCAGCTCTGTTTTCCCAAGCTGCAGAGTCTTGCCATTTCTGGTACATTCATGAACATAAGTCACTCAGTGCTTTTGGCTTATTTGGTCATAGCCTCTCCTGGAAACATTCTTCTTTTCCTGAAAATATTTTTAAACGATGGCAATCAACACAGCAAAGGAGTTTACTTACAAGTGTCCTCTAGTGTTGTAAACAAAAATTGCTGTTTTAATTATTTTGTATCTTATTTATAATGGTAATTTTGAAGGTTTTTTAAAAGGGACTTCATTGTATTTTAAGACACAAAAATTACACTGAACAAACATATATTAAACACTCATTTTGAGCAAGAAATTAGGACACAAAGGTGATATGATATAGCCCATGCTTCAAGAAAAACAAAATGTTGGGCCACATCTTTAGAGTACAGTAAATAATGACCTTTAAGTCTCTCTTCGCAGGTATGGTTAAAGTCTACAATTCATTACTTTAATCCACCTGAAGTGTTTCTGGACCAGTTGGTAGAGGAAAGAAACATGAGTCCTGAAAAGGGGGAAGAGTGTTTTCACTTCCTTGTAGAAAAATACATGTAGTTAAGAACAAGCATATCTGGAGTCACCAGAATTAAGAGAGATGATAAACATTGGTTTGCCCATTACAGATGTTTTCAGCAGATGAAATTTTCTTCATATGAACTTTTCAAGATTTTGTAAATTTGTTGTGATGGTTAGACTTTAATGACCACTTAGTACAAAAGTCATCACCAGACCATTGAAATAAATGTGAAATTAGCATTATTATAGCCTCTGCAAAGGCAAGATATTAGTGAAATGGAACTTGCAATAATGTTGAGCATTCTAATAAATTAGGACTAAAATGAATATGCTATTTGTCTTAAGTACAATAGTTACTCTCTGAGGCTCTAAAAGTAAAATTTGTTCTGAAATAGCTAAAATGTGTAAAGCTTAGTAATGCCTTGTAGCCAATGAAGCTGTGTGAGGTTTTTGCCCTTGATTAAATATAGTAGCAGAGCTGGAGCATTTAATCAATCATAAAAGACACTTTTATGCATTGTATTACTCCAGAGCTGCAGCAATTAGTGCTGCTGCACTGTAGGCCAGAATGCAAAATGCAGAACTAAAAATGGGAAGGAAAAGAGAAGGACTTCCACTGATGTCCAGGTCTTTATGTCTCAAAATGTGCAAATAAAAGATCTTAACCATTGTGTGGATCATTTTAGCTGCACAGATAGGCCAGGCCAAGATAACTTTGCAGTGTGGAGAGCTGTGCCCACACATGTGTAAGTAAGTGAGCATACACAAGCAAAATAGCTAGAAAAAGGTAACGGATATTTTAACAATGATGAATGTTTTATGGTGTGTCACTTCTCTTAAAACTTACTTAATTCCTACCCAAATTAGAGTTTTTAATGTGATTAATATCACAGCTATAGGAAAGAAACTATTGCCAAAAAAAGAAGGAAAAGGAGAAGAAAGAGGATAAAGGGCCAGAGAGGGAAGAAAAAGAAAGAGAGAGAATTGAGGAGCAGCCATTTGATTGACAGATCAGCTTCCATATCATAAAATAGTCAATCATGTGAATCACTCTGGGGCATAGATTGGCTGACTGGATTAAAAAACACAAGCCATCCATTTGCTGTCTCCAGGAAACATACTTACCATCAAAAGACAAATTAAAACTCCGACTTAAGGGTTGGAAGACAATTTTTCAGGCAAACGGAATTCATAAGAGGAGTTGCAATCTTATTTTCAGATACATGTAGATTTAAAGCAACTGAAGTCAAAAATGACAAAGATGGTCACTTTATATTGGCCAACAGAAAAATACAGTAAGAAGACGTTTCAATTATAAATATTTATGCACCCAATTTAAATGCTCCCAGATTCTTGAAACAGACCTTACTCAGTCTGAGCAATACGATATCCTATATTACCATAATAACAGGGGACTTTAACACTCCT
>CAUYON010132745.1:0-12387 GCA_963573935.1 Arctocebus calabarensis
GAATTGCCTAAGCCCAAGAGCTGGAGGTTGCTGTGAGCTGTGATGGCACAGCACTCTACTGAGGGTGATAAAGTATAACTCTGTCTCAAAAAAAAAAGAAGAAGAAGAGGAAAGTAACCTTAGAAGAAAGGATTGCATGGAAGATAGTAAAGGCACTGGTAGGCTTGAAGAGTTAATGGTTTATTTCCCCTTGGGTATGCTCCAGTTGTCACCAGCTGGCAAAACTCAACCAAAACTCAGTCTTTTTTTTTTTTTGAGACAGTCTCACTATGTCACCCTGGGTAGAGTGCTGTGGCATTACAACTCACGGCAACCTCCGACTCCTGGGCTTAAGTGATTCCCTTGCCTCAACCTCCCAATTAGCTGGGACTACAGGTGCCTGCCACAACGCCTGGCTATTTTTTGGTTGTAGTTCTCATTGTTGTTTGGCAGGTCATGGCTGGATTTGAACCTGCCAGTTCTGAGGCATGTGGCTGGTGCCCTAGCTGCTGAGCTACAGGCACCGAGCCTGATCCTTGAACTTTGGATGTGAGAGATAGACACTAAGCAACCTAGGTAAGGCTAAAGAACTGAACAAAGATTGTAGCTGTTATTCATTGCAAGGGAGTTTATGGAATGTTCACAGAAACAAACAAATGAACACTCTTCCAAGAAGTGTTAAAGAATCCAGAGTCTCTACAGTTTATCATTTGCAATGTTCAGAATAATCCAAATTAATACATGAAGAACAGGAAAACATGATCCCTACTCAAGAGAAAAGGTTTGGAGACCAACTCTAAGGTGACCCATGTAGATAACAGAATTAACAGACAAGGATTTTTCTTTTACTTGTTTTAATGGAACAAGGATTTTTAAGGAGCTATTCATATGCTCAAGGACATAAAGAATATGCTTGAAATAATTGAATGAGTAGGAAATCTCAGCAGTGATATAGGAAACATAAAAAATGTACCAAATGGAAATCTAGAATTGAAAAATAAATCTGAAATAAAAAATTCACTAGATGGGCTTCACAACAGATTGGAAATGACAGAACAAAGAATCAAATGGAAGATAGGTCAATAGAAATGAACTAATCTGAAGAATAAAAAGATTAAGCGCTGCAAAATAAATAATAAAGAAAAAAAAGATTAAGCACTGCATATGATTTTTGGACATATTCATGTTTCACAACTAATGATCTAAGATAAATTTCTATACTGGGTAGCCTACACGCCCTCTGAGCCACCCATCCTAAGAGTGTGCATGCAACATCCCTTTAAGGTTTAACTGTGTTACTGTATAAACTGTGGCCACTCTCTGGCCAGGTCTATAACATGTAAATGAGGAGTTTTCTGGAGCTGTAGGATCACCAGTTGAGATACCTTGATATAAGGATATTAAATAGTTGTTTAAAAAAGGGAAGTCTTGGCTCGGTGCCTGTGGCTCAACGGGCTAAGGTGCCAGCCACGTACACCTGAGCTGGTGGGTTCGAATCCAGCCCCTGGGCCCGCCAAACAGCAGTGATGGCTGCAACCAAAAAAAAAAAATGGCCAGGCGTTGTGGCGGGTGCCTGTAGTCCCAGCTACTTGGGAGACGGAGGCAAGAGACTCGCTTGAGCCCAGGAATTGGAGGTTGCTGTGAGCTGTGATGCCACAGTACTCTACCCAGGGCAACAGTTTGAGGCTCTGTCTCAAAAAAAGAAAAGGGAAGTCTTTTCTAACATAGTTTATATCATCA
Source organism: Arctocebus calabarensis (assembly GCA_963573935.1). Lineage (NCBI taxonomy): Eukaryota > Metazoa > Chordata > Mammalia > Primates > Lorisidae > Arctocebus > Arctocebus calabarensis. Next base: position 1,720 of record CAUYON010132745.1, read on the forward strand.
AAAGAACAGAGCTCTTTCCCTTGGAATTTAATTATATTTTATGTTCCCAGTACCCAGCATTTATCCCAGATTTGGAAAGAGTTCGATTTTTTAATTAGTTACTTAATTACTTAATTAATTTTTTTTAGAGAGTGTCACGAGAGTGTCATTTTGTCACCCTCGGTAGAGTGTCATGGCATCACAGCTAACAGCAACCTCCGGCTCTTGGGCTTAGTTGATTCTTTTGCCTCAGCCTCCTGAGTAGCTGAGACTACAGGTGCCCACCACAGCACCTGGCTATTTTTTTTTGCAGTTTGGTTGGGACCAGGTTCGAACTTGCCACCCTCGGTATATGGGGCTGGCACCCTACTCACTGTGCCACAGGCGCCACCCAATAGTTCAATTTTAGTCTTGTAAGCTAAGGTGTAATTTCTTTTCTTTTCTTTTTTTTTTTTTGAGACAGAGCCTCAAGCTGTCACCTTGGATAGAGTGCTGTGGCATCACAGCTCACAGCAACCTTCAAATCCTAGGCTCAAGTGAGTCTCCTGCCTCCGCCTCCCAAGTAACTGGGACCACAGGCGCCCACCACAACGCCCGGCCATTTTTTGGTTGCAGCCGTCATTATTGTTTGGCAGGCCCGGGCTGGATTTGAACCCACCAGCTCAGGTGTCCGTGGCTGGCGCCTTAGCCTGTTGAGCCACAGGCGCCAAGCCATAAGGCTGTAATTTTTTGAAGCAATAGGATTAATTTTGCTTTGTTTTTTAAAAAAATTAGAACTCATAAAAATCAAATGATAAATTTGTATGAGATAATAATTTTGCGAGTTTCCCAACAGCCACATGTGTATCCATGTCCTAGAAATGAATTCTTGATTTGCTCAGATCTTTTGTTAAAGCGGGTTGAAGGGCTAGGGAATGGCCCACTGAGCCTTTTGGCTACTGACCTGTGGGATCCACCCTGGTCCCAGATAGCTCCCAGTGTTTTTCCTGCTCTTTGCTCTATTCTGCAGGCCTCAGAGACTCAGACTGTTCCTGTCTCTTTTACTTTTTTTTTTTTTTTTTTGAGACAGAGCCTACAGGCGCCCGCCACAAGGCCCAGCCAGTTTTTGGTTGCAGCCATCATTGTTGTTTGGCCAGCCCAGGCTGGATTCGAACCTGCCAGCTCAGTTAACCATAGGCACCGAGCCTGTCTCTTTTACTTTTGAGAGGTGTTCTAGGCTGACTCTGCCCCCATGATTTTTGCTCTGAAGCCTGGCAATGGCTTCTGCATTTTCCTTTTTTTTTTTCAATCTTAAAAAACTTTTTATCAAGGTACAATATACGTGCAGAAAAGTGTGTATGTTATAAAGGTACAGCTTTGATGATCTTTTATGATCATCACAATTCATCATACCCATGTGACCAGCACCCAGATCAAGAAACAGTGTTAGCAGGGCATGGTAGCTCACACCTGTAATGCTAGCACTCTCAGTGGCCGAGGTGAGTGGATTACTTGAGCTCAGGAGTTCAAGATTAGTCTGAGTAAGAACAAAACCCCATCTCTACTAAACATAGAAAAAACTAGCCAAGTGTAGGGGCGATGCTTGTAGACTCAGGTACTTGGGAGACTGAGACAAGAGGATTGCTCAAGCCTAAGAGTTTGAGGTTGTTGTGAGGTATGACATCATAGTACTCTACCTAGGGCAACAGAGACTTTGTCTCAAAAAAAAGAATAAAAAGAGAGAAAGAAAGGGAAAGAAGGAATAAAGAAGTAAAGAAACAGTGTTCCAAATACAAGCACTCTTTATTCCCCAGATAGCCATTATCTGTCCCTAAGGATAAGCATGCTTCTGACTTCTAACAACTAATTTAGTTTTTCCTGTTTTTCTACTTTTATGAGTGGAATCATATACTTGTTTGTGTCTGGCTTTTTTCTTGTTATGTTATGTTTAAAAAATTAAGCCATCATATTTTTGCATATCGTTATAGATCATTCATCCTTATTGTTTAACATTATTACAATAAGTGAATATACCACAGGTTGTTCTTTCTCCTGTTGGGCATTTGTTTTTTTGTTTTTGTTTTTGAGACAATGTCTCACTATGTTGCCCTTGGTAGAGTGCTGTGGCGTCACAGCTCACAGCAACCTCAAAGTCTTTAACTTAAGCAATTTTCTTGCCTAAGCCTCGCATGTAGCGGGGACTACGGGCGCCTGCCAAAACACACAGCTATTTTTTGTTGCAGTTGTCAGTGTTGTTTAGCTGGCCCAGGCCAGGTTCGAACCCACCAGCCTCAGTGTAGTGGCACCATAACCACTATGCTGCAGGCACCGAGCCTGGGCATTTGGATAGTTGATAGTTTGGAACAATTATAAATAGCACTGCTGTGAACATTCTTTTCTTTTCTTCTTCTTCTTTTTTTTTTTTTTTTTTATGAGACAGAGCCTCAAGTTGTCACCCTGGATAGAGTACTATGGCATCACAGCTCACAGCAACCTCCAATGCCTGGGCTCAAGCGAGTCTCCTGCCTCTGCCTCCCAAGTAGCTAGGACAACAGGTGCCCACCACAGCACCTGGCCATTTTTTGGTTGCAGCCGTCATTATTTTTTGGTGGGCCCACGCTGGATTCGAACCCACCAGCTTAGGTGTACGTGGCTGGTGCCTTAGCCTGTTGAGCCACAGGCCCCGAGCCTGAACATTCCTTTTTTTTTTTTTGAGACAGTGTCTCATTATGTCACCCTTGGTAGAGTGCCGTGGCATCACAGTTCACAGTAACCTCAAACTCTTGGGCTTAAGCGATTCTCTTGCCTCAGCCTCCCAAGAGATTACAGACGCCTGCCACAACTCCTGGCTATTTTTTGGTTGTAGTTGTCTTGTTGTTTGGAAGGCCCAGGCCAGGTTCAAAGCCACCAGCCCCTGTGTATGTGGCTGGTGCTCTGACCACTGAACAACAGGCACCGAGCCAACATTCTTATTTTTTGTAGAGACAGAGTCTCACTTTATGGCTCTCAGTAGAGTGCCATGGCAGTACACAGCTCACAGCACCCTCCAACTCCTGGGCTTAAGTGATCTTACCTCAGCCTCCCGAGTACCTGGGATTACAGGTGCCCGCCACAACGCCCGGCTATTTTTATTTTGCAGTTTGGCTGGGATCAGGTTAGCACCCACCACCCTCGGTGTATGGGGCTGGTGCCCTACTCGCTGAGACACAGGTGTCGCCCTGAGTCAACATTCTTAAACGTATGTTTTGGAGGCACACAGGCATATTCTTTTATGTTTTTCTTTTTGCTTTTGTTTTGTTTTGTTTGTGTTATTGAGGTATCATTGACAGATACAACCCATTCCTTTTTTTTTTTTTTTTTTGATAGAGACAGAGTCTCACTTTATCACACTTGGTAGAGCGCCATGGCATCACAGCTCACAGCAACCTCCAATTCCTGGGCTTAGGCGATTCTCTTGCCTCAGCCTCCCGAGTAGTTGGGACTACAGGCGTCCACCACAACACCCGGCTATTTTTCTGTTTTGCAATTTGGCCTAGGCCAGGTTTGAACCTGTCACCTTTGGTATATGGGGCCAGCGCCCTACTTGATGAGCCACAGGCACTGCCCTGCTTTTTTCTTTTTGAGATAGAGTCTCATGTTGTCACCCTCAGTAGAGCACAATGGCATCATAGCTCACAGCAACCTCAAACTCTTGGGCCAAGTAATCCTCTTGCCTCAGCTTCCCAAGTAGTGGGGACTCAGGCACTCCCCACAATCCCTGGCTATTTTTAAAGGTGAGGTCTTGCTCTTGCTCTTGCTGATCTCAAACTACTGAGCTCAAGCAATCCAGCAGCCCTGGCCTCCCAGAGTGCTAGGATTACAAGCACAAGCCACTACACCCGGGCCCATTTCTTTTTAATAATGGTACTACTGATGGGTCGGTGCCTGTGGCTCAGCTAGCTAAGGCGCCAGCCATGTACACCTGAGCTGGCAGGTTCAAATCCAGCCTGGGCCCACCAAACAACAATGACATCTGCAACCGAAAAAGAAAAATGGCTGGGCATTGTGGCGGGCGCCTGCAGTCCCAGCTACTTGGGAGGCAGAGGCAGGAGACTCGCTTGAGCCCAGGAATTGGAGGTTGCTGTGAGCTGTGATGCCATGGCACTCTATCCAGGGTGACAGCTTGAGGCTCTGTGTCAAAAATAATAATAATAAAATAATGTTACTACTGATAATGATTTTTAAGTTGGTAGAACAAAAATAATAAACATGAGGAAGTTGCAAAGCTTACAGCTGAGAGGTATTTGTTAGCCTACTATTTTTCAAACTGGTCTATACCTCTTTTATTGGGTTATAAAATAGTGGTTTACATTCAACATTTCAAAGAAATCTACAGAGTAGAAAATATCAGAGGATATTGCACATAGTTAAAGGTAAGCGCTATTCTACAGACTTTTATTTCAGTTATACAAATGGATATGATTATAATATGAAGTATAAGTATATAAATAAAGTGTATTTCTTTGTGTTACAATGAAAATTTGAAGGCTGTACTATTGGCCTGTGAGTATTGATTCCCTCTGGACCGGAAGCTGGAAGTCACAAATAGGTTTCTGCCTTCTGCTTCCATCTACTGGCAATCAGAACCACTGAACTTCCCCACTCACTCTTCAGCTGATAGAATCAAAATAGAATAATTGGCACTTCTTGGCTCCAGTGAGTAAATTCATGTCTGAGCACCTCTAGACTGGTAGACAACAAAGTGATCTTTCTGCGTTCTCTCTCCCTTCCTTAGCAGAATTGTTGAAAAATGACCTTAAAATACAAGTTGGCACTGGAGCAAAATCTGGCCTGAAGATAGGTTTTAGTTTGGTGTAAACAGTGTGTTTAAATTATTTTCAGTTAGAGCTGCCCCTTGAGCAACATGGAGATTAGGGGTATTGACACCCTCCACATAGTCAAATCCACATATAACTTTTAACTCTCCCAGAACTTAACTACTGATAGCCTGCTATTGACCAGAAGCCTAACTGATAACATAAAAGTTGATTAACACGTATTTTGTATGGTATATGCACTATATACATATTCTTAATGATAAAGTAAACTAGAGAAAAGAAAATGTTAAGAAAATCATAAGGAAGAGAAAATAAATTTGTATTTATTAAGTGGATCATCATAAAGGTCTTCCTGTTGAGTAGACTGAGGAAGAGGAAGAGGGGAGGCGGTCTGGCTGTCTCAGCGATGGCAGAGGTGGAAGGAAGTCCACATAGATATGCTCCATGCAGTTTAGACCAGTGTTGCTTTTATTTGCAAGTTGGTGGATTTCACATAAAAATCCAAATTTCTTCCCTTCTCGAGCTCAGGAAGTGTCTGGCCTGTATAGGGCCTGCATGCCCTATCCTGGGTGCTTCCTCTCTCATGTGCCACAGTCCCGTTCCCTTTCTCTTAATAAAAGCGAAGAGGGATCATTTTAGAGTTTATTGGGAGTCAGGCCCTCAAGTCACTGTGTTAGGGATTTCCTCCCCACTCCTCATATTTTATCTTTTTTTTAAATGCCTCTGACCTTTTATTAAGCACTAGGGCTGTCAGTATTATTTGTCATTGTTTCTTTGTATTGTTTGATTTATTACGATGGGTATGTATTAAAATATCGTAAATATTATATAATGATCTTGAAAGATGTTCACAGTGTTATTATTGCCTAAGAAAAGCAAACTGCAGGGTAGTGAATATTGTACAGTCCCATTTTTATGCAGGGGTCAGCAAGCCCTTTTTGGTTAATAAAAAATAATAACAGTAAACATTTTAGGTTTTATGGAGAACATGGTCTCTGTCACAACTATAGATAATACTTAAATGGATGAGTGCCACTATAACTATCACCCCTACTCCCAGCACGACTATCCTGCAGTGTTCTAGTAAAACTTTATTTACAGGGCTGGGCGCAGTGGCTCACACCTGTAGTCCTAGCACTCTAGGAGGTAAAGGCAAGTGGATTTCCTGAGCCCAGGAGTGTTTGAGACCAGCCTTAGCAAGAATGAGATCCTGTCTCTACTGAAGATAGGAAAACTGAGGCAAGAGATCTCTTGAGCCCAAGAGTTTGAGATTGCTGTGAGCTAGGATGCCATGGGATTTTATCCAGGGTGGCAGAGAGAGACTGTCTCCAAAAAAAAAAGGGCAAGTCTTAGTTTGCCAGCTCCTATCTTGAGTACCTAAGAACTCAAATCTTTAGTGTCTGAAGTTAGGAAATACAGAGAGTGCCAAAAATATGTATACACATTTTAAGAAAGGAAAAAGGTATCAAAATTGAAATATTCAATACATACTGATAACAAAAGATGCCTGCAACCTATGCTGAGCACCTCCTGTAAGTACAGAAGTCATACGTGACTTGAGTATTATAAATTATAGACAGGTTTTTTCTTTCTTAAAATGTGTATACATTTTTTTTGGCACTCCTGGGTATGTATATGTCACTTCAAAATAGGAGACAGTGGCCGGGCGCTGTGGCGGGCACCTGTAGTCCCAGCTACTCGGGAGGCTGAGGCAAGAGAATCGCTTAAGCCCAAGAGCTAGAGGTTGCTGTGAGCAGTGTGACGCCACGGCACTCTACCCAGGGCGATAAAGTGAGACTCTGTCTCTACAGAAAAAAAAAAAAAATAGGAGACAGTGGAAACAAGAAGCAGATGAGAAGATCACTCACGTTCAGGGGCCCTGAGTGAGTAAGCTCTGTTGTGGTAAAGAGCAATCTCAGGATGGCAAGTCTCACAGCTCTGTCCTTCTCCAAAAGACACAGGGCCAAGACCTGAGCACAGTTTCACCAGCAGTCATCTTTGAGTCAATGTTCCATAATTCAGAGGATACAGCAATTCAGGAAGACGCACGACAGACAGGTAGGTTGTTACGCAGCCCCTTCCTGCTCTCTTCTTGGCACTTGTTGGCACACTGAGTGACATGCACAGAGAAGTATCCCAGTTACTTAAATGGAGCAAGCTTCCTGTGAAGGGTCAGAGAAGTATAGGCCTTTTAATTCAGTTCATCTCCCCCTACCCCATTTTCCTCTGCCTTGAAAAAGAGGCTGTCCTTTCCTACAATCTCTTTTTGGCTTTCAAAAATCGGGAGGAGCTGTGAGCTTTTTCTTCTGATATGATAATACCCTGTTCATGAGTGTATAGGACCCACAAACCCAGCTTTGGATGCATAGATCATACTGTGTTTGAATGAAAATTTGTTTGTAAAACTTCACAGTGGACAGAAAGCATATTCACTGGTCATGCCAAGAAAAGGATATCTAGTCTCTTTTCCAGAAAAGCCTTAGGGCTTTTTTTTGGAAACTTTGACACTTTTTTTTTTTTTTTTAGAGACAGAGTCTCACTTTGTCACCCTGGGTAGAGTGCCATGGCATCACAGCTCACAGCAACCTTCAGCTCTTGGGCTTAGGTGATTCTCTTGCCTCAGCCTCCCAAGTAGCTGGGGCTACAGGCACTTGCACAATGCCCAGCTATTTTTTTGTTACAGTTTGGCCAGGGCTGGGTTCAAACCCGCCACCCTCAGGATATGGGGACAGCGCTCTACTCACTGAGCCACAGGCGCCGCCCTGGGAACTTTGACACTTTTTTTGTGGGTATACCTATACTAGGTCTTCACATTTAGATCGTGAAACTCGGTACTTTGAAGAGCAGAAAGCCACCCTGCTAGCAATGAAGGAATTGGCTCTAATGGACTTTAGCTATCTTTTGTTTAGCCCATAATGACTGTGTTTTTGTGGCTCATCTAAGGCTTGGGATATGTCTATATATTTCTATTTCTTTTTTTTGCCAGCTGCCTTGATTGAAAGTTTTAATGGTGATGCAGAGTCAGTCAGTGATGTTCCGCCATCCACAGGAAATTCAGCATCTTTATCTCTTCCACTTGTACTGCAGCCTGGCATCTCCGAACCACCCCAGCCTGTACTACCAGCCTCAGCTACGTCTGCTCCTCCGCCTGCTCCCTCCTTAGGAACTGGTTCCCAGCAAGCGGCATTTGGCAACCCCCCTGCTCTCTTACAACCTCCAGAAGTGCCTGTTCCCCACAGCACGCAGTTTGCTGCTAATCATCAAGAGTTTCTTCCACACCCCCAGGCACCCCAGCCCATCGTACCAGGACTTTCTGTTGTTGCTGGAGCTTCTGCATCAGCAGCAGCGGTGGCATCAGCTGTGGCAGCACCAGCTCCACCAGCTCAAAGTACTACTGAGCCTCTGCCAGCCATGGTCCAGACTGTGCCCCTGGGTGCCAACTCTGTCCTAACTAATAATCCCACTATAACCATCACCCCAACTCCCAACACGGCTATCCTGCAGTCCAGCCTAGTTATGGGAGAACAGAACTTACAATGGATATTAAATGGTGCCACCAGTTCACCACAAAACCAAGAACAAATTGTAAGTATTATGTATAAACTTACCCAGCAGGGTGAAATATATTTACGTTTAGTGACATATTCAGAGAGGCTTTTACTGCACAAAGGAAAATGGCTATCATATCCACCTGAGATATGTAATTCTACCTCTTAGTCATTATAGTCAAATAGTATAAATATAAGGAATGCTGTGTTCATACCTTTAATAAGGAGGCAGAGAAACAGCCTTTAAGTTTACCTAGCAGGAGGCACTTAGAAAAATATCCCTACTGATAGTGTGATTACCTATCTAATATAGGAAAATAGTCAACAAACTCTAGAGGCCCAACAATATTTCACAAAGCAGGTTGTCTCCAAGGCAGAGTCAGACTGCTGTGAGGGACTGATTTAACCCGGTCCAATGGAACCAGGCAGCAGTGGCTAAAACAGAGAAGTAATCTGTGCTCCCAGAGCCCACCATAGAATCATTTTCTTTTTTTTTTGAGACAGAACCTCAAGCTGTCACACTGGAGAGAGTGCCGTGGCTTCACAAGTCACAGCAACCTCCAATTCCTGGACTCAAGCGAGTCTCCTGCTGCCTCCCAAGTAGCTGGGACTATAGGCGCCCACCACAACACCCAGCCATTTTTTTTTTTGGTTGCAGCAGTCATTGCTATTTGGCAGGCCCAGGCTGGATTCGAACCTGCCAGCTCAGGTGTACGTGGCTGGCGCCTTAGCCCTTTGAGCCACAGGTGCCGAGCCCATAGAATCGTTTTCTTTTTTTTGAGCTTCGTGATTAACTCAAACCTTCTTTTTTTTTTTTTTTTTTGAGACAGAGCCTCAAGCTGTCACCCTAGATAGAGTGCTGTGGCATCACAGCTCACAGCAACCTCTAACTCCTGGGCTCAAGCAAGTCTCCTGCCTCTGCCTCCCAAGTAGCTGGGACTATAGGCGCCCGCCACAATGCCCTGCCATTTTTTGGTTGCAGCCATCATTGTTTGGCGGGCCTGGGCTGGATTCGAACCGCCAGCTCAGGTGTATGTGGCTGGCACCTTAGCCCGTTGAGCCACAGGCGCCAAGCCATAGAATCATTTTCTAAGGAAGTATTTGGTCTTGATGACTATGGAAGTGACTTGGTCATTCAATTAAATATATTTTGAAAACTTAATATAAGCAAAGCTATTATTTCTTACTATGTGTAAGGACTTACTATGCTAAGTCTTTTTTTTTTTTTTCTTTTTAAGACAGAGTCACACTTGGACAGCCTTGGTAGAGTACTGTGGCATCTTAGCTCACAGCAGCCTCAAACTCTTGGGTTCAAGTGATCCTCTTGCCTTAGCCTCCCAAGTAACTGGGACTACGAGCACCCACCACAATGCCCAGCTATTCTTTTTTTTACAGATGGGGCTCTTGCTCTGACTTAGGTTGGTCTTGAAGCTGTGAGCTCAGGAAATGTACCCACCTTGGCCTCCCAAGTGCTGGGATTACAGGTATTAGCCACTGTGCCCGGCCTGTGCTAAGCATTTTTTTTTTAAATCGAGGCCCCAGGGCTGGGCAAGGTGACTCATGCCTGTAATACTAGCACTCTGGGAGCCCAAGGCTGGTGGATTGCCTGAACTCACAGGTTCAAGACCAGCCTGAGCCATAGTGAGACCTCGTCTCTAAAAATAGCCGGACATCGTGGTAGGCGCCTGTAGTCCCATCTGCTCGGGAGGCTGAGGCAAGAGAATCACTTGAGCTCAAGTGTTTGAGGTTGCTGTGAGCCAGGGCACTCTACTGCGGTTGCTGTGATGCCAGGGCACTCTACTGAGGGTGAAAAAGTGAGACCATCTGAAAAAAAATAAGGCTCGGCACCTGTTGCTCAAGCGGCTAGGGTGCCAGCCACATACACTGGAGCTGGCAGGTTCAAATCCAGCCTGGCGCATCAAACAACAATGACAACTACAATCAAAAAGTAGCTGGACGCTGGGCAGCGCCTGTGGCTCAGTTGGTAAGGCACCGGCCCCATATACCAAGGGTGGCAGATTCAAACCCAGCCCAGCTGAACTGCAACAAAAAAATAGCCGGGCTTTGTGGCAGGTGCCTGAAATCCCAGCTACTCGGGAGGCTGAGGCAAGAGAATTGCTTAAGCCCAGGAATTGGAGGTTGCTATGAGCTGTGTGATGCCACAGCATTCTACCAAGGGTGATAAAGTGAGACTCTTTCTCTATAAAAAAAAAAAAAAAGAGAGAGAGAGAGAGACCTATGTAGACAGGAACTGAACCCCCTGGCCTGAGTCCACCTGAGCTCCCAGCTAACAGCAAGCACTAATTTGCCAGTTACACAAGAGTACCATCTTGAAAATGAAGCCT
>CAUYON010132747.1:0-24739 GCA_963573935.1 Arctocebus calabarensis
ATGTTTGTAGATTGTCTGTGCAGGTCAAAAAGGGAATTTGTGAAAGAATTTACATGTGATCCAGTTGACTACGTATTTCCTTTAAAATCTTTCATCATGTAATCTTATTTGAGCCAATGTTTAAGGTCTTTGATATTTGACAAACCTTCCCAAATCTAAATTTGGGGCTTGGCGCCTGTAGTGCAGTAGTTGCAGTGCCGGCCACATGTACCGAGGCTAGTGGGTTTGGACTCAGCCCGGCCAACAGAAAAAAAATAAAAAAGGCATGACTCTAAAGTTGGTCTTCTTGAAATATTAAGACCACTAAAAGTCATAAGAAAGCAAATTAAGCTTATTTGGCTTATTAAAAATGTATAGGAAACATTTTCAAATATGAAATGGTGATTAATTTTGTATGGGTTATGAATATGTGTGTATAGTGTGTGTGTGTGTGTGTGTGTTCTAATATTATAAGGCACCAGTCTGTCCTAATGTATAAGACATTGGTTTATCTTAACATACATAGTTGGTAGTAATTTTAATTCACCTAAAAAGAAAGTGTTTTTTCAATGTAACTGGCTGTGTCCAAAGTTTAACCAAAAAAAGAAAAAGAAATATTAAGAGAGACTGATGAATTCTCTCAAAATCAAATTCCTGATGTTTCTGGAAACTGAATACCTTCGGACTAAAAGTAGAATTTTAGAACTTTCATTGGAAAGTTGACATGTCTGAGTATTGCTACCCTAACTTCAAACAAAACAGAAATCAGTTACGTGGAACTGGGCTAGTTTGCAATGGCTTTTTGTTTGAAATATTATTGATTCTGTCTGTGTTCCTTTTTTCAGAAGTCAAGAAAATAATTTTCTGTCTTTTGAGCTATTTGTAGCTTTTCAAGCAATGTATGTACTTATGAGCAGAATTTGAAACACGTATTTTGCTCTCTCCTTGATTTCTCCAGAATTTGAAAGCCATTTGTAAGTATTCTTAATTTCTGACAATACAGTTATTTGCATAAGTTCAATAAGAATCTGTTTTGTTCTATAGGACATAATGAAGGCACTCATTATTTTACCAAGGCTTTGGCTGGAATAGCATTTCTAGAGGTGTCCAGACTGCATTAAGGAATTCGGGTTGACTTTATAAGGCCAATAAGAAAAGCCCTTTAGAAAACTGACCAAATACCCATCAGTAACATTTCGTGATCTGTGGTAAGTAGCAAAGGACGCTTGCTGACAGGTCCGGAAATTGAAAATGTGCTTGGGGTACCTCAAGAGAAAAGGAATTTGCCCAATGCGCATACAGGTATCTAGTGGCACAGATGAAACCTGGGCATATGGAAGGCTTTCAAGAAAGTCCAGCCTGAGATTCCTTCTAAAAGGTTCCAGCAAAGCCAATTTTAAAGGAAAAGAGAGCCTAGATGGCTAATAATTAATTATTCTTACTGCTCTTTATGCAAATAATCAGACCCAGTATACTGAAGGTGCAGTTTATTTTGGCAAGTAAGTTAGTTCTACTGTACTTTGTCTTTAGTAAAGAGAGAAATTAGAGAGAGAAAAATGATTCAAAGAGAAAAGAGGCTGTGGCCCACCTGTATTTAGATCCCAGCCTTGTCTGTACTGTCAGCTCATAAAATGAGATGTAACTGTTTTACTAAATTGATCTGTTAAAAGGGACTAAGAGACTGGTCAAAGAGTATAGAATTATATACAGTAGTTATATTTACTTTGAAGCCTTAAGACTCAACAAAGGTCACCTGTTGGCTACACTGGAAAAATCTGTACAGTATTAAATGTTATCTACTGTGTCTATATAGATACCTCAGGAAGAATTAAAACCTAAAATGAGAATTTCCCAGTAAATGGTGTAACTGTAACACTGCATCCTACTGTGCCTAATACGTATATTCTGCTGAGTCTGCTGCCAGCAGAAGCCAAGTGGCCCACTTGCCTAGACTTAAAAGATGACTTTTTCAGTATAAGGCTGGCTCCGGGAAGGCAGAGGCTGTTTGCTTTCCAATGGGAGAGACAAGAAATGGAAACTGTGATCCAGTATACCTGGACCAGGTTGCCACGGGGGTTCAAAATAGCCACAATTTTTGGAGAAGCTGTGGCTGGTGACCTCCAGAAATTCCCAGCTGAAGAATTAGAATGTGTGCTGCTCCAATATGTCGGTGACCTCATTTTAGGGCACCCTACCCAGGAGGGGTGCGCCTAAGGCACAGACTCTTTTATGACATCTAGAGGTATGTGGCTACTTAGTGTCCAAACAAAAGGCCCACAGCAGCAAGTACTTTATCCAAGATTTACTATTCAGCAGGGGGAGAGGACTCTAGGCATGGAACAGAGGCAGGTCATTAATCACCTTCCCACCACCAAGAGCTGAAAGCAGGTTCAGGAATTCCTAGGCAGAGTCGGCTTTTGTCGTCTTTGAATACCCAACTTTAATGGCTTGGCTAAGCCTTTGTATGAGGCAACTAAAGGAGAGGAAGGAGAGTCCTTAGAATAGGGAAGAGAATAGGAACATGCCTTCTCCCAGTTAAAAGTGAGGCTGATAAATGCACCTGCAATGAGGCTACCAGACTTGGCCAAGCCCTTCACTCTGTTTATCTCAGTGAGAAGAAAGATGTCTTTCAGGTGTGTTAACACAGCTGATTGGGTCCTGGCCAAGACCTGTACCTTACCTCTCTAATCACCTGGATGGAGTGGCAGAATGGATGGCCACTATGTTTGTGGGCTCTAGCTGCTACTGCTATCCTTGTGCAAGAAGCCAATAAGCTGACTCTAGGACAGGATCTGAGTGAAAGTACCCCACTCTGTGGTCACCTTAATGGACACTAAAGGATATTTTTGGCTCTCGAATGTGAGAACACCCTGGACCAAGCCATGTTCCTTTCAGTCAGTGGAAGAGAAACCGAGCATGATTGTAAGGAAGTTATAGATAATGTGTATTCTAGCAGACCTGACTTGCATGACCAGCCTTGGACAGATGCAGACTGGGACTTATATGTAGATGGAAGCAGTTACGTGATGGCGCAAGTTGAGTGGCAGGCTGGGTATGCAGTGGTCACCTTAACAGAGACTGTAGAGGCTATGCCCCTACCCCAAGGAACATCGGGTCAGAAGGTTGAGTTAATTACCTTGACCTGAGTCTTAGAACTAAGTCAAGGGAAAAATGTGAATGCTTTTCTGACTCTCTAAGTACTCAGGGCATCGTACAAGGAGAAGAGACAATAGTTACATTCTGGGGAAAAGGACATTAAGTATCAGCAGGAGATACTTCAGTTACTAGAGGCAGTATGGAAAACCCGGAAGGTGGCAGTGATGCACTGTCCTGGACATTAAGGAGATGCTTCCACCATCACTAAAGGGAACACTAGGATAGGTACTGAGGCAAAAAGGGCTGCATGAAAACCATACTAGGTGTCACGAGTGGCTCCCTTCATCCCATGAGTTCCCCCATCTATTCCTGGGAGGAGAAGGAATGGTCGGCAGTGGAGGGTAGCCAGGAAGCAGAGGGAGGATGGATAAAGATGCCAGACGGACAAGTAGCAGTCCCCCAGGTTCTAGGAGATACCGTGGCAACAGGAGTATTTGATGAAGTTCCTGGGCCAGTACTTCTACATCTCCCACCTGGCAGCCCTGGCCAAAACTGTCAGCCTATAGCCAGTTTGAAGTGCGCCAAGGACTGACGGTAGCCCCAGGAATCCAGTGGTATGGAGCAATGCCCTTCGAGGACTTCCAGGTAGACCTTACTAAAATGCCCAGGTTTAGAGGGAAAAGTACTTGCTGGTGATAGTCTATCAGACGTGAAAGAATAAAAGCCTTCCCCATTAGGATAAAAGGATTCCTGAAGTAGTAAAGTATTGCCCAGGGAAATCATCCCATAATTTAGGTTTCCACTCTGGTTTAAAGTTAACAATAGGCTAGCCTTCATAACAGAATTAGTGCAAATAATAAGCTAAAGTTTTGAATAACTTATAGGCCTCTAAGCTGAGACAGAGTAAAGTGCATGAACAGGACCATAAGAGCAGAAATTGGTAAACTCTGCCAGGAAGGAAAGCTTAATTGAATACAGGCTTGCCACTAGTGTTATTCAGAGGCCTCTGTCAATCCTCTGCAATTTAGCAGGAACTCCTAAAAGAACTGGAAAAGACTGGACTGAATAGACAAAAACCCTACCAAGAGTAGCAAGGAAAATCTCCACTGAGATAATTAACTGTGTTCCGTTTAGTCTTTTGTGTCTATAAATCCTTTCTCTCTGGAGGATCAAGCAGACCAAGTCTATGTCTAAAATCAGAAACTGGTCCCCCGAGACCAAGGTAGAAAGGACTTTCCACCATCACCCTGACCACATGCACAGCAGTGAAGGTGGATGGAATCTTCACCTGGAGTCATCACAGCTGGCTGAATAGGACTTCACTGCCCCTTGGGAAAGTAAAGGTAACTTTTAGGACAATAAACATGCCCTGTTCCAGCCACATACTAGAAGCTGGCTGGTCAACGCATGGCTGACGCCTAAGGAAACTCCTCGATGGACTTGTCTTAATTGGACTTTTGGACTTTGGGAAAAGGGGGGAAAATGTCACAGGGAAAAGTAAAAATTTGTATGTATATTAGCCCATCACCACGGCACTATTAAGTCCTGAGTAGAGAATCCAAGAAGTCACAGTCCCTAAGACCTCAGTGCTAAAAAGTAATTAATGTCGGCACCTGCAGAAACAAGCTAATAATTGAGACCCCAAATTAAAATATATTGGAGTCTCAAAAGGGGGGTATGAGAGAGGGACCAGAGGAGGGTGAGGTCTGGGAGAACAGGTCTTCTTAAGGAGAGCACAAGGATACACTTGCAGGGTCCTCTCCATGGTGACTCGGCCCTTAGGAATTTGTAAACTTAACTTCCTGGAACTTGGAAGTTTCCAAGTTCTGTGAAATCCTTTAGTTCTGTGGGGGTTGGAATAGCATCTCCTGCTTGATTCAAACTGGTCAATGAGAAGGGTACCTGTGGGGTGGAACTTTTTGACTGTCGATAAAAAGGGAAAGATCAAGCCAGATGGGGAGCGCGGCCAGTTGAAATTCTTCTATGCCGTAAGCTCCCAGTTGGTGAATAAAGGTCTTCCTCTTATAAACGTGGTGTTTGGGTGCTCTTTCTCTCCGTTGGGCCTTATCTTCCTCTAACACCTCCACAACCTCTTTGCAATCCAGCAGACTGCATCTCTTGTTCAGAAAGGGCCTTTTTCACTTCATAATTATGGCCATTAATAGTGTGGTATTTCTGAACAACAATTTTATCAACAGTATCACGACCGTCAAAAGTTACAAAAGCAAATCCTCGTTTTTCCACTCTGCCTGTCTTCCATCTTCTATGGCTTCGATCTTGCCATACTTTTCAAAATAGTCTCTCAAATTATGTTCTTCTATATCTTCTTTAATACCACCAACCAAAATTTTCTTCACTGTTAGATGGGCACCAGGCTTTACAGAATCCTCTCTAGAAACAGCTCTCTTTGTTTCCATAACACACCCATCAACCTTGTGTGGTCGAGCACACATTGCTGAATCTACCTCTTCCACACAAGAGTAAGTCTCAAAACCAAAGCCCCTAGAATGTTTTGTTTGGAGATCTTGCATTACCTCACAAATCTGTGAGTGTGCCCTATTTCTCAAAATGTTCTCCTGAACTATCATCTGTAGTTTCTAAGCTCAGACCACCAAAAAAAAGTTTTCTCAACTGCTCTAGTTCCTTTGAATCATGGCCATTTACATTCTAATGTCTTCCCGTGTCTTCTAAAAGTAGAACTGTTAAGGCATTTAAAGTGATGAAAATATCTCAGATTGTATGTGAAGCCCGCACATTGTACCCCATGATTGAATTATTGTACACAGCTATGATTCAATTAAAAATAAGTAAATAAATAAAGTGAAGGGATAGTCACATGCTCCTGCCACCACAGCCAGAGTCAGCCTCAGGGCAAACAGGTGGCAGTTTTACTTGCATTTTGAGACCAGACTCTAGATTCTGTCTGGTTCTGTCAGAGAGGTATGAGCCCCCAGCTATTATGGTGGTCTAGGGTATCATAATGCTCATTTCATAACTCTGGGAGCATTTAAGTTGGAGACATAAATATTTAGAATTCAAATGTTATCTTACTTTATATTTTTGCTTTAAAACTACAACAAAATTTTCTACTTATCTGCAAATAAAATTGCAATACCCGTTTCTTCTGATTTCCATTTGCCTAAAATACTGTTTTCTAATCCTTCACCCTAAGCCTTGTTTTGTCCTTAGAGGTTAGACTGAATTGCTGAAGACAACCTACAGTTGGCTTGTACTTTTTTTATCCACTCAGCTAGCCTGTGCCTCTTCTGTGGAAAATTGATACCATTCACATTTATTGAGAGAATTGATAAATTTGGTGACAATCTCTTTGTCTTGTTTTACGGAGGTGTGAGGCCTAATTTTTTTTTTTTTTTTTTTTTGAGACAAAGTCTCACTATGTCACACCCTTGGTAGAGTGCCATGGCATCACAGCTCACAGCAACCTCAAACTCTTGGGCTTACGCAATTCTCTTGCCTCAGCCTCCCTAGTAGCTGGGAGTACAGGCACCTGCCACAAGGGCCAGCTATTTTTTGGTTATAGATGTAATTGTTGTTTAGCAGGCCTGGGCCAAATCAAACCCACCAGCCTTGGTGTATGTGGTTGGCACCCAACTCACTCAGTTACAGGCACCAAGCCATGTGAGGCCTAATTTAATCACTTGAGCCATTGTGAAAACTGGACTTAGACTTTTCTTTTCCAGGTGACCTTACTTTGCTGGTGGTTCATTGTGATGATCTGTGTGTAGTACACATTTGAGTACCTCCTGCAGGACTGGTAATGTAGTGGCAAATTTCCTTATGATTATTTGTCATTAAACAATAAGAATTCTCCATCTAATATGAAACTTAGTTTGGCAGGATATAGGATCCTAGGCTTGAAGTTACTTTATTTGAGTAAGTTGAAAGTGGGAGTCTAATCTCTTCTGACTTGCAAATTTATAGCTGAGAAATCTGCTCTCATCAATATGGATCTGCCCCTAGATCAATTGGTGATTACTGCTGGCTGATGGCAGAATTTTCTCATTCATTTCGACCTTGCTCAAATTCATTGCAATATGTCTAGTAGGTGCTCTATTTGTGTTTAGACAACTTAGGATTCAATATCCATGTAAAAGGAGAGTATCAGAAACTTGGGTGATGTTTGAGAAATTTTGTTATCATATCCTCCAGGAGGGCTCTGTCTTTAGGTTAATCTTCTTCTCCTTCAGGGATACCTATAATTTGTATTTTTGTATACTTTGTGAAGTCCATAATACTATAAGAAATTGCTCACCTTTCACTCTTTTCTGTGTTTTTAAAATGCCTGAGTTAGCTCAAGAGCATTATCCTCTAGCTTTGAGATTCCTTCTACTCCATGCTCTAAACTGTTATTGATACTTTCTGGTGCATCTTTTAGTTCCCTAAATAACTCCTTCAATACTTTAAACTCCCTTATATTCCTTCTATATTCTTTATATCTTTTACCCCTTATTTGGTTCTTTTTTGTGTGTTTCCTTTTGTTGTTATCCCTTTTCGCTTCAATTCCCTTTATCATTTTTGTTTTCCATACTATAAATTCCCTTTCTGTCATTACCGTAATTTCTTTATAGGTGAGATGCTCTGTGGTAGCTGCCCCTTGATCCTTTCAGGTGTGGGTGTTAATCTGTTCCAGTTTTCCATCATGCCAGAATGTTTTTGTTGGTTCCTCCTCAGGTGTGTTTTCTTCTTGGTCACTTCCTTCCCCTTTTTTTGCTCCTCTCTCTTCCTTCTTCTCTTTAATTTTCCTTGTCTCTGTCCTTGGGTGTTGGAGTGGCCTGCTAGGCTCCTAGAGACCCATATTGTCTCACTGTACCCTCACTATGATGATGAACTATTGGACAATCCAGTAAGAGTGGCTGGAGTATCCGCACCCTAATCGTCCCATGAGCAGCTGTTAAGGAGATGTCTCTAGTCCACCATCTTGAAGCCCTCCTACTATTTATTTATTTTTTAATAAAAAAGCAGAACGAATAGCACAGACTAATAAGATGATTTTGGGTAAGTCACTGAACTCTTCGAAACTAAGTTTCTTCAACTATTAAATGAGCAGAATCAATTATGTGAGCTCTGACAAAACAGTGAAGTTGAGAAACTCCTTAGCAGGGACCCAAATTTGGAGAAATAGAACTAATTAGCGCATCTGTGGTTGTAGAATCAGAAAAGGACTTTGAGTCATTCCCAATAAAAGTTATCATATGCCACAATTATATACCCGTCATGAGATTTCTATGCTGTTAATTTTTCATGAATATCTCTTTTTCAACTCTTGGTATTCCTTCTCATTAATGTTATGAGAATGAATCTAGTATATATATACAAATAACACATTACATAAAATACATAGGTTATTAAGATAAGAAATTTGGTCTTAAAAATAGCATTCATCAATGCTAAGTTTGATTCTGACATATTAAGGACATCATATCATGAATGTAATTGACTTTTTTCTAGAAAATAACTATAAGATAGACATCAAAGTCTAGTTAAATGGCAGATTTCATACTTTACTGGCTATTATGGTGGAATTTCTCTTTGTAATCAATATTAACTGAATGTCTTAACTCTGTGCTACACCCCACAGTTCAGTCTAGAGGTACAAATGGGGTACTCATGGCATTTACAGCTCAGTGAAATAATCAATATGTAGAAGACATATTCTCTCTTAATGTTATACTTACTGATAAACTTGTTTTGCATAGTCTCCAACAAAGCTTGGTGAGCATCTTCAGCTTGTAAAGCATGTGAACATTCTCTAGCCAGTATGGTGCGCACAAGATGCTCTCCACATCCTAGAATTCCAAGGAAACCAAGAAAAATTGAGGAAAAGCAGTACTGCATACCTCAGCAGCACTAAAACATCCTTATGCAGCACTTAAAAAGTAGGTTAGTTAGAGAATAATTCAGTGAGAGATGAAATGACTTCTATGAGCAATCTAATAATTTTAGAAATGAGATACAGCAGAGACTAAAGAAACATATGCGTGTCTGCTATCAAAAGAAAATAGAAAAGAAAACTGTTTTTTTAAAAAAATAATTTACATAACACAGGAATTCAGATTCACCATTTAAAAATTTCCTAAATTTCAGGCACAACTAGAAACATCTCCTACCAGCCACCCATAGTAAGACAAGGAGAGAGGACTTGAGCAAGCTCTGCCAGGGGTATCCTGCCCCAAAACATCACCCCAGGGATAATTAAACAGCAGGGGACTCTAGGAGCCAACAAGGAGACCAGGAGCAGTTGAAGACTGGCACAGAAGAAAAAGTGCCTGGGTACAGGCAATGGCCGGCTTATAGACAGGGAAGGCCTGTTCTGTAGTTTTATTTTTTAGACTTGGGTGCTCACCAGAGCTGCTTTGAGAAGGCTAAAACAATAGAGTGAATATGAATAGAGCCCCAGCAGCCAGGAATGAACTGGATGGTGTGGAACTCCCAATATTTAGGCTGCTAGCAGGGCACATCCAATGTGGGAGGGCACCAGGAAGAACAGGTACAGGGTCCTGGTACATGGCCAGCTTTGACATGCCTGCTGAGCTCAGGCAGCTACACTCAGGCTTAGTTGGGAGGATCCTACTTCCCTGGAAAAGGCACTCTGTGGACAAGGGACACTATATGGAAGTTTAAGCCATGTCTACTAAGTACTTTGGCAAGTACCCTGTGGGGAGTGGATGCTAACAAAGTGACAAGCCCTGACTGAAGGCAAATAAAACAGGAAAATGGGATTTGGTGTCCTTGGCAACCAGATAGTGGCTTCTGGCCCTCATTCTCATACAGTAAAATCAATGTGCATGATTTGCTCTGCTAACCCCCAAGCACCACCTGCTGTACAAGCAATGTATTATATAATAATATACTTTTCTCTGTTTTCCTATCTTCTTAGAGCACTGGTCTCCAGACAACATATTGGAATACATTTTTTTTCCACTTTTCCTCTTAGACTTTATTACTTTTGTTTTGATGTTATTTTTATTTTTTCACTTTTACTTTCTTCAAAAGCAAGAGTTCCATATTTACTATGGTTTTTCTGCCCCTTTTATTCTTTCTGTCTGTTCTTTTTTCTCTCTTTCTGTAGACATTTCTTTATATTTCTCACTTTTCCCACATAAATTTCTCAAACAATAACTAAGATGCCCCTTTTTTGTACATCTTTTACAATTTCATTTTTAATTTTCTTTATCTATTTTCATTATTATTATCAGTTGTGATGTGTCATATTCTATTTTATTTTCATTTCATTAATGGGACAGTTCCTCACTCTGACGACTGGGCTGGGGTGCCACAGCACTGGCCTATCTTAAGGAGTCCTGAGCCCCTTTTCCACGGTGTCCTTCTACCTTTGGCATTTGGAAGGAAAGTATTGGTCGGTCCCCAAAGCAACATACTGCTGATTTTTTTCTATATTTGGTGGAGGCGAAGTCTTGCACTTGCTCAAACTGGTAAAGAGCTCCCAACCTCAAAGGACCCAACCAGCCTGGCCTGCCAGAATCCTACAATTTGGGAATGGGTCAAAGCGCCCTATGGAACACCACTATTACTCTTGTCGTCTCCCTCGTTCTGTCCTTCTTTCCTTCAATTTTTTTCTCTCTCACCCTCTTTTTTTCCCCTTCTTTTACTTTCTTTTAACACTTTTCACTCTTTCTTCTTCTCTTCAATTTTGTACTATACCAAAAGACACTTCAAAACCTAATCAAAACTAAAAGGAAGGAGGAATTGAGAGGAAGAAGTATGGGAAGGAAGTAAACAAGAAAAAAACACACATAGGGAAGAACCAACAGAAAAATTCTGGCAATAAAAAAAACCAGAAGAGATCAATGCCCACCCTCCATCCCCAAGGGACCATGAGGAAATCACCACAGAGAATACCACCTATGAAGAAATTATGGAAATGACAGAAAGGGAATTTAAAATATGGATGGCAAAAACAGTGAAGAGAATTGAAGGGAACTGAAAGGTAAGTGGAAGATCAACAAAAGGAAATCCAAACACTAATCCAAATAAAGAATGAAAGTTATTAAATAAATGAGAAAGGATATCTCAGGGCTTAAGGTATTGAAGGAGTCAATAAAGATGCAGTAGGAACTATCAATAACATATTAAAGCATGGAGAAGAAGGCATCTCTGAGCTAAAGGATAAGGTTCCTGAGATAACTCAGACATTTAAAGAGGCAAAAGAGAGAAAAAGCACAGCAATCACTAAAAGGACTTCATAAAGTTTTCAAACATACCAATTATAGATATTCCAGAAGGGGAAGAAGAACAACCCAAAGGAATGGAAATCTTAGTGGAGGATATGATAACAAAAAATTTCCCATACATCATCAAAGATTCTCAGACACTCCTTTTAGATGGATATTGAACCCCAGATCATCTCAACACAAACAGATCATTTCCAAGACACATTATAAGGTATTGTCCAAAGTCAAAATGAAAGAGAAAATTCTGCAAGTAGACAACAGTACATGCTGTCTCACCTACAGGAACATTTCCATTAGGGCAGTGGTTCTCAACCTTCCTAATGACTCCTAATGCCATGACCCTTTAATACAGTTCCTTACGTTGTAGTGACCTCAACAATAAAAATTATTTTTGTTGCTACTTTGTATCTGTAATTTTGCTACTGTTATGAATCGTAATGTAAATATCTGATATGCAGAATGCATTTTCATTGTTACAAAGGGGTCGCAACCCACAGGTTGAAAACCACTGCATTAAGGTAACAGCAAATGTTTCAGCTGAAGCTTTTCAAGCCAGAAGAGACTAGTCATCTCCCTTTAACCTTCTTAAACAAAACAATTTTCAACCCAGAATACTTTATCCTGCAAAACTAACCTTTAAATTCAATACAGAAATCAAACCTTTTATTGATATGCAAATATTGAAGGATTTCACCACAACAAGATCAGCTCCAGGACAAATACTCAGACCTGTTCTCCAAACTGACCATTACAGTGTAAATGACCAGCAAAGTAAACACCCAGAAACTAAAGGTGAAAGCTATGTTGATTAGTAGCATGTAAGCACTCTAATTTGTACAAATAATCACCACAATGAATCCCATAATGTATGGGATAAATGTATATATGATCTATGTATAAATGACTTAATAAAAAAAAATTAAGAGATAAGGGCGGTGCCTACACGGCTCAGTGAGTAGGGTGCCAGCCCCATATACTGAAGGTGGCGGGTTCAAACCCAGCCTTTGGCCAAACTGCAAAAAACAAAACAAAAAAATAGCCGGGCATTGTGGCGGGCGCCTGTTGTCCCAGCTACTCGGGAGGCTGAGGCAAGAGAATCGTCTAAGCCCAGGAGTTGGAGGTTGCTGTGAGCTGGTGTGATGCCATGGCACTCTGCCGAGGGCGATAAAGTGAGACTCAGTCTCTACAAAAAAAAAAAAAAAAAAAGAGAGAGAGATAAGAGTAAAAGAAATAAATAAAAGGGATTGAAGAGAGAGAGAGAGAGAGAGAGAAAGAGAGAACGAAAGAAAGAAAGAAAGAAAGAAAGAAAGAAAGAAAGAAAGAAAGAAAGAAAGAAAGAAAGAAAGAATCAAACAAACAAACAAACTAAAGGACAAAACCTAGCTTCCACAATGGCAAAAAGGAGAAAACTAAGCAATGGACTTTTAGCAAATAAGATGAATAGAAATGGCTTGAATTCCCCATTGAAGAGATAAAAGTTGGCCAACTGGATAAAATAACACAAGTATATGCTATATCCAGGAAACACACCTAAACATTAAAAACAAGGCAAGACTCATGGTGCAGGTTTGGAAAACAGCCTTTCCTGCCAATGAAAATCAAAAGAAAAGAAGAGGTGGCAATCTTGCATTCAGATATAAGTAGATTTAAAGCAACTAAAGTATAGAAGACAAAGATGGTCACTTCTTATTGGTCAAGGGAACAATACAACAAGAGGACACTTCAATTCTAAATATTTATGCATCCAATTTAAATGCTCCAGATTTATGAAACAGACCTTAATTGGTCTGAGCAATCTGATATCCTATAAAACCATAATAGCAGAGAACTTTAACACCTCTCTAATGGAACTGGACAGATCTTCTAAATAGAAACTAAACAAAGATATAAGGAACTTCTGGTGGTACCTGTGGCTCAGTGGGTAGGGCGTCAGCCTCGTACACTGAAGTTGGCAGGTACAAACCCAGCCCAGGCCAGCTAAAATCAACAATGACAACTGCAACCAAAAAATAGCTGGGCGTTGTGCTGGATACCTGTAGTCCCAGCTACTTGGGAGGCTGAGGCAAGAGAATCACTTAAGCTCAAGAGCTTGTCGTTGCTGTGAGCTGTGATGCCACAGCACTCTAAACAAACAACAAAAAAACAGATATAAGGAACTTAAATCTGAGATACAAGGAACAAAACCACCCTGAGATATCATCTAAGCCCAATGAGAATATCTTACATCACAAAGTCCTGAAGCTGCAGATTCTGGCATGGATGTGGAGAGAAGTGACACTTCTACACTGTTGGTGGGACAACAAAGTAATACACAGCCTCTTTGGAAAGAAAGATGGAAAATCCTCATAGAACTCAAAATAGATCTTGCATTTGATCCCACAGTTCCATTACTAGGTATCTACCCAGAAAAAAAAAAGAAAGCATTTTACTCTAAGGACATTTGCACGAGATTGTTTGTTGCAGCTCGATTTACAATTGCCAAGATGTGGAAACAACATAAATGCCCATCAACCCAGGAATGAGTTAATAAACTGTCGTATGTGTATAACACAGCTAGTCAGCCACAAGAAAAGATAGGGAATTTACCTATTTTGTATTAACTTGGATAGAGTTGAAACACATTTTTGTAGTGAAGTGTCACAGAGTGGAAAAGCAAGCATCCAATGTACTCAATACTAATATGAAGCCAGTGGAGAATCTAATACATATCCATACAAGCGAAAAATTCAATTTCAATTCAAGATGCGGGTAGAAGGAATAAAAGAAAAGAGAGAGAGGGAAGGAGGAAAGGGGATCGGTGTGGTCCCACTTAAGGTACACAACATAAGGGTATATAGCATACCTTCTCGGTACAGGACACAACTACAACAGGGACTTTACCTAACAAACACAAACACTGTAACCTAATTTTTTGTACCCTCACATTAATCTGGGTGGGGGGGAGAATTTCCTAAGATTTTGTCTCATTCTCACTGTTGAGTGATTACAAAAGATCCTATCTTATAATTTTACTTGTTTATATTCACTTGAGCTTAGTCTCTGAGTCAATAAATGACTACCTACAGGCAAAAGCCATTTTCCCTCTGGCACCTACACACCTGGGTGTAGGAAAGAGATCTAGGCAACCAGGGTCAACTTGAATCTCCCCCCACCAATTTTTCATAGCAGTGCCATGAAATAACAACATCTATAAAGTGGACTTAACAAAATAGCCCCTCTTTTACCTTCTTAAAGCAATTTACATACCTTTCAAGGGGAAATACTCTCTGTAGCTCTATAGAAAAAGTATATTTTAACCCTATAGAAAAAGTATATTTTAACCCTGAGGTGAACCTGAGCCATTCAGACACACTAAGTAAGGCATGGTGGCAGGGTAGGGATGATGGAATGCTGCCTAGAATTCCACTACAGTTCCTACTTGTTAAATATAAAAACTACCTTCAAAAGGAGAGACAGACGAAATTTAATTTATAGGTTGAGTTCTAATAAAAAGTTTCTGAAAAAAGAGCCCTTATTCTTAGAAATAAAAAATTTTTTATTTCTATTTTCTTTGATAAACACTAAAGGAACAAAACTTTTTTAAAACATACTTGAAATGCTCTTACATACAAAATTAATTTCACAAATTCAAATGTCAGTTTCCTCTTAGACAAAAACAGTATATGCATAAGATCTTTATAAGGTTTCTTTAAAATTTAAAATATTTTTCCTTTAAAAAGGATTCCTGCCAAAAATGTTAAGTTACTTTATTCAAAAATTAAGTCCGCTGGGCGGAACCTGTGGCGCAAAGGAGTAGGGCGCTGGCCCCATACGCTGGAGGTGGAGGGTTCAAAACCAGCCACAGCAAAAACTGCAAAAAAAAAAAAAAAAAAATTAAGTCCTCCATTAATTGACATAAAAGGAAAAGGGTAACAAATTATGTAAGCATCCAAAAAGACTAAAAGTATTTCTCAACTCCATGGTCAAGGAGATCACAGCCATAAAAAGAGCATCTCCAGGATCTGCTCAGATTCCCCAATAGGAGCAGGGACAAAAATTCCATTTTTCTGGGTCATTCATCTGCATGCACATACCCGCCCCTCCCCCCTACACACATAAATGAGGAAGGGAAGTTCTTAGCAATAACAAAGAAATGTTAAAATGTTGACTAAGATTGTTAAATTAAACATGAAACTGAAACCAAAGTGACATGATATATAGTTCTCTGTTTAGCTAATATGTATTGTGACAGGCATTAGGCACTAACAAAAAAATCCCCCTAAGAAGTACTCTGTGTAATTGTTATTCCATGGTCATGCCTTCCATTTTAGGAATTTTCTCTTCACACATACATCTCTTCCTTTCTCTTTCATCCGTCATACACACACTCGCACAGAGACACACAGGCGTAATATATTATGTATACACACAAGATACATGTGTTGGCAAAAATCGAAGTAGTTCATAAAAGTGTGCAAGTTTTTTAAAAATTGCCTGATATTTTCCAGAAATGACTTCACTGTATTATTGGTAAAGTATAAACATCCTTCAAGATCTAAATATCTCTTTGAGAATCAATATCGAGATACACAATTTAATATGAAACTTTGTGGGCAGGATTTTGCCAATCCTTGTTACCATCAAGAAAAAGATGACAATGAAGCTAACAGAACAAAACTATGCTTGAGACTTACTATGCAGAGACACTGTGCTAAGCGCATGAAAATCTGTAAATTTTAATTCCCTTTTCTACATATCGTGTGTTGAACACTGAAATGTTATACCTTTGGACAATTATAATTGTTAAGAAAATGGCATATCATAAGCTAAATGAATGTCCTGAAAGTTATATATACATGCCTCAAGTCAAAAAGCTAAACCACAAAAAGTTAGCATTACATCAGAAATACATGATGTGTGTCAGGAAGACCTTTTCCTCTGTTGTTATTCAGAAACATACAGGGTTTCCTAATGACTGATTTTTACCAAAAAAACTTTAAAAATTATGACATATATTATCTGTCATATGTCACCTTTAACATAAGAGCCATGGCACCAAAAATTTACTCTCTGACAGTTTGGCTTCTACGGTTTTACCCACAAAATTCCATGGTTTTCTTTTTTTTAGAATACATTGCCTTATAACAGAAGTGTAACTTAAAGGCAGAAAGGTCTAGTCTTTATTTAATAAATACTAGAAAAACACCTTTTATTACGTCTTTTTGTACTCATTTATACAAGTTAAGAATATGTTTATGTTCTTAGATCTCAGCAGAAAACATGGATTGTACATGAAATGAAAACCTGACAAAAAACCTAGAAGAAAAATGATAAACATTAAGTTCTAAAAGAAAATTAGAAATATATACACTTAGCATCAGTAAGTACAATAGACAAATGGATTGAAACACATGGCAAATTTATGTTTTTAAAAGTACTCATCACCTTTGGAGGATGCTATGAAACCAATTCACCATTCTGAAAATTGAAAAATGAAAGAAAACAAGCAAGCATTATGAAAGAAAATGTTCCCTAGAGAAGTATCCCAGGTACTAAATGAAGAAGAATTAGCATAATTAGAATATAACCACTTGTAACCTATAAAGCAATAATTTACATAGACAACAATCATCAAAGAGGCTGCTAATATCACAAAAAGATACAACCATATACTATGTGTCTCTTGATAAATTTACATATATATAGTCTTGCCTAGCACCAAAAATACTAGTTGAATCTGATAGAGCCTTTAAATTCAATTAGAAATTTCGCGATATAAGGCTATTTTGCATATGAGTGCTGATACAAATTAAAACCCATGTAGACCTCTTTGCATGTTACCGCTCATTGCATGAATGTTGACAATGGAAGGAATATCTTACCAGTGGTATACTGTCAATTCTGGACAGAAAAGCTGGGGAAGAAACTTATTTTTCTTCTTTTTTGCATAAGTCAGAAAAACATACAGTTAGTGTGCCAATTTCCTTGTTGACCTCAGCAGATGAAGAGAGTTGATAGTGTTAATTCAGATTGAATAAATTATTTGAATCTTGGTTTGTGTAGATTTACAATCTACATGCAATATTAACAAATCAGATAGCTTTTACTGTCCCACATGTATACATAGGCTCCCTCCACCCCCTTCCACACCCACTAGTTACTGTACTTAGGCGTTGAAATATTACAACGTTTAATTTATAAACTTATACAGTACAATATGTGTTACTTTTCTGAGGCAAACCAAAGATAAATTTCTCAAGGTTCTTGCTGCTTTATTAGCAGCATTTGATGGATCTTTTATACATTTGTATTAGATGAAAATAAAGCAGACTACAAATCTTTTTTAAAAAAATTTAAACCATGTTTTGGTTCAAATTGTGTAGGATAAGTTAAACTTAAATTGCATTCTATTAACCAACATGAGTGTATTTCTGTAAGAATAGTTATGCTGAAATAAAGTTTTTAAAAGCAAAAAAAAAAAAAGAAATCTCCCGATATAAAGAACATCTTAAAAAAAAAACAAAAACCCTACAGTTAACATCATACTTAATGATGAAATACTGAATTGTTTCTCCCTAAGATCAGGAACAAACCAGTGGTGTCCACTTTCATCACTTTTCTTCAATAATATACTGGAGAGCTGACCCATTGCAATAAAGCAAGAATAAGAAATAAAAGGTATTAAAATCATAAAGGAAGAAATAAAACTGTCTCTATTTGCCAATGATATAAACTGCTTATATAGAAAATTCCAGGGAATCCCAGTTCTTTGTAAAACAACTATTAGAGGTACCACATATATCTCTACCTTCTTCCTATCTGGTTAGTAGCCTAGGACTACTCGATTGGGAGCAGAAACCTGGTGGGTACTCACCAGTCCCCAAAATGTGGACCTGACTTTCTTGCCCCCATACATTCATTTACTAGTCTGTTACTGAGTTCCTCCTCTGCTCTAGGCCAGGAGCACACAGCAGTTGGCAGAGGTGCTACTGCACATTGTCAGACCTCCTCAAAAGTGTCAGACCCCTGCTTGGCCACTGAATATTCACCTGAAAGTCATTTCATCCGGTCCAGAAGGTACATTCTACAGACCAATCTCTGAACATTCTCATAGCCCTCTGAGTGCCAGTCTCTATGGCCAGGTGAGCTCCACTTAACCCCAACTCTTACCCAGCCTCAGCTCACTCCTTCCCAGTGTTTCTCCTTGCCGACATTACAGTATGTCCCACACTCATGTCCTCTCTTCTGTTGAACCTTAACCTTTCACAACCCACTTGAAGAAGAAATTCCAAGAGAAATTATAAATCCCACACCCCTAACATACACATCCAACCATAAGAAAGGATGAGGAGAAGAATTTTCATACAAAGAACTGAAGTTGACAAAATTTTTTGTAAAGGGTCACATCGTAAATATTGTAGGCTTTGCAGGCTACATGCTATTTCTGTCAAATATTATTGAGGCTTTTTGTAACAATGGTTTTAAAAAATCTAAATCATTCTTTGCTATGAGTCAATAAAAAAAAAAAAAAAAAAAGCTGTTTCAGTGCCTATAGCTCAGCAGCTAGAGCGCCAGCCAGATAGACTGGAGCTGGTGGGTTCGAACCCAGCCTGGGCCTGCCAAACAACAATGACAACTACAGCCAAAAAATAGCCAGGCGTTGTGGCAGGCGCCTATAGTAAAAGATACTTGGGAGGCTGAGGCAAGATAATCGCTTTAGCTCAAGAGTTTGAGGTTGCTGTGAGCTGTGACATCACTGCACTACTGAGGGCGACATAGTGAGACTCTGTCTCAAAAAAAAAAAAAAAAAGAAAGGAAAGGAAAGGGAAAGGAAAAGGAAAGGAAAGGGAAAAGAGGCTATGGACCAGATTTGGAGCACAGGTCACAGTTTGCCTACTCTCATAATAGAACAATCTGTAGTACAAAGGTAAAAAGGAAAGAAACTCATAATTTCAAAAAGCAACACAAACTAGGAGTGCAGAATGGCCTGAGAGGTATGCAGATTTTTCGAGGAATCAGACAGAACATTTCAAAAAAATACCTTTTATCAGGAGGCACCTATGGCTCAGTGAGGAGGGTGCTGGCCCCATATACCAAGAGTGGCAGGTTCAAACCCAGCCCTGGCCAAAACTGCAACAAAAAATAGCCAGGCGTTGTGGTGGGCGCCTGTGGTCCCAGCTACTCGGGAGGCTGAGGCAAGAGAATTGCCTAAGTTGGAGGTTGCTGTGAGCTGTGATGCCACCGTACTCTACTGTGTGTGACAAAGTGAGACTCTGTCTCTAAAAAATAAATAAATAAAAAGTTTTAAAACAATACCATTTATTAAGCATCGGATAAATGATAAAGGTATCATTTGATACCTTTTATATGCTCCTCATGAGAGAGAATTGGAACTTGTATCTGTGTTACTAAAAAGCACCCAATAGTGATAAAGAGAAGGAAAATAAGGAGTTAAGAGGTCCAGAGTGCAAAATAAAAATTTCTAACACATTAATAGGCATTTTGAAAGAGAGGAAAGAAAAAATGGGGAAGAGAGTACTAATATTTGAATTATGAATAAGAATTTTCCAGAATTTATGTTATAATTAAGCCCTTAATCTAAAGACTCATAAAGAGCTCCAAAGAAGAGAAATAAAAACAAATCTATCTTCAGTTGTATCACTGTGAAAACTCTGGAGCAAAGACAACAAGGAAATATTAAAAACTAACTATAAATGGGTACCTGTAGCTCAGTGGTTAGGGTGCCAGCCACATGCATCAGGACTGGTGGGTTTGAACACAGCCTGGGGTATGCTTAAAAAAAAAAATAGCTGTAGTCCCAGCTACTAGGGAGGCTGAGGCAAGAGGCAAGAGAATTGCTTGAGCCCAAGAGTTTGAGGTTGCTGTGAACTATGATTGTACAACTCTACAAGTGAGACTATGTCTCGATAAAAAAAAAAATAAAATAAAAACTAACTACAGAGCAAAGGAAAATCACCTACAAAGAAATACAAAAATTTACTGATAGCTAAAAATCTCCAACAAAGAAGAGGCCAAAAGAAGCCATGGCAAAAAAACGAACAGAGAAAATACCTAAGAACCTAGAAACAGTTAAATTACCATTCTAGAGTAAGGGTGAATGTAGACAGTTTCAGACTTACAAAGACAAACTCATTTTTTACAGATTTTAGCTGTCAGCTCACTTCTATTCTGCCCAACACTACTACTTATCGTAATTCTTATTGATTTTAATATTTATCTAGATCATTCTCCCAATATCTTGGCTTCTAGATTCTCTGATATCCTCTCCAATTATTCACACAATCTCATAAACTCTCTCCCATGGCTATGTCAGCAGCAGTGCTAACTCGTCTATAATCTCAACTGTACTTGTCTTACTCCTGTCTTTCCAGCTCACTCACTTGAGCCCTTCAACTCCAACATTCCTTCTGCCTCACCAAAAACTGCTACCCATTGATTCTGCTGCTTTTTGCCTATTTCTCACTCCACTTTAGTCTGCATCTCTGTTCTTACCTAGCTAAAATTCTACGTTTCATCAATTTATACACATTCCCTTACTCCTAAAAGTCTCCGTATTTCCCTCACATCATTAAACCTGTCTGGCTGAAGTCCAGCATGGAATATCAGTCAGAATAGCTAAACTGGGTTGCAAAAAGAAACAACCTCCAAATCTCAGTGACATAACAAAAATATAATTCTCATTGATGTTACAGGTTATATCCAGGTCATCTGGAGATCTGTTCCACACACTCACTCAGAACAAACTGAGGCAGATAGAGACTCCATCACCTGTAAATGCACTTACTGGATTTAAAGAGTGGGATCAAATGATTCCCCTCAAGAAGAATAAGAGGGCTACCCTGCTGTTCAAGAGAGCTGTTTTACCACCTTAGCCTGGAAGTGAAACAAATCATTTCTATTCCAGTCCCTCGGCCAAAAAGAGCATATGGAGGAGTACTTGGACATTCAGGAAGAATTAAATGGAACGTTTCTGCCATAGATAACTCCAACGTTCTATACCTGCCCTTGCATGGCTAAGCATGAGGCACAGCAGCCATCCTGTGATGGACAGGTAACATGCATGAGCCAAAGGCCCACTCGCTGAGAAAAGCAGACAGCCTAACAAGTGCCAGTCTCCTCCCAAGCAACTTGATACCAATATTTTTTACTTTAAATTTTAATTTTAAAAAGCTTATCTGTCTAGCTATGGCAATTATGTTCTCATTTTTAAAGACATACACATTCTTATTATACATAATGGCATTTAACCATTGCTATGCAACCATTCCCCTGATTTATCTCCAGAACTTTCTCATCTTCTCAAATTGAAAGTCTATGCCCATTAAACATTAATTCCTCATTTCTCCTCCTTGTAACTTTGACAACCACCATTCTACTTTGTCTCCATGAATTGGACTACCCTGGGTACCTCTTATAAGAGAAATCATACAGTATTTGTCCATTTGTGAATGGCTTATCTCACTTAACAATGTCTTTGAGTCTCATCTACATTGTAGTATGGATCCAAATTGCCTTCCTTTTATGTCATAGGTTCTTTAGACATTAACTTTTCTAAATAAATATTTGGGCCAACTGATACTTAATCTACATGAGATGGCTCTTTGCTAGTGATAGAAAATGGCTCAGACAACTTTACGCTGAGAGAAGATGACTTCTAGCTACTTCCTCTAACTCAAGCATGTAACTTTGTGTTGTCTTAGACACAAGTGCTGACAAGTTCTCATAAATATATTTATCAGCAATCATTAACAGCAATAAATGAAAACAAATCATTTATTTTAGGTGAGGGTTTTTTGCGAAGAAACCTAGGATATACTTAATTACTTCCAACAGCCAAATTTCTTTTTGTTTGAATAAAAAAAGAGTAATTTGGCTAAAACAAATACTTTATACTTTATACAAATACTTTATATTGCCTGAAAAATAGAGCCTTTCATATTTAAGAGTGCTTGTTATCCATTTAACAATGACCACTTCCTCAGCCATGTGATAGCTGTTCAGTGAGGTCATCTTAAGAAAACCTGTTTATGGATTTGTGCAGAATTCAGAAAAAGTTGGCAAAATCCCAAGGAAACTAGAAGAGTTAATAGAGTATCTTGTCAGTATTTCTCTAGTGAATACACTGGTTTACATTACAAAATGCTTCTGTATTTTTACTAAAGGACAAACTTGAGTTCTCTGGGGGTTAAGCAGCAGGGTCTTGTTTAGAAAGACAACTTGTACATTTTATTTATTTCATCTATACATTCATTAATATTCACTCATTCTCCTTTTCTCTCTCTCTCTCTCTGTCTCTCACACATACACAAACACACACACACCCAAAAAGTCCAGTAGAATCGGAGTTAGTATCACCTATTCTACAGTGAACCTCATGTTTGAATCCAGATAGGTACTCTTTATTTACACCTCAGATTCTCCAGGGCTAAAATAGGGCATCAACTACCTCATAGAATTGCTGAGACAATGTACATAAAAGCGTTTAGCACAGGGTTGAACACATAGTAAGTACTTAATAAATACTATAGTGAGAACAAAGACTAACTTAAGAAAAATCATTTTTTTTTATTTTTCTGTCTCTCATCATCTTATTCCCTGAATTGTCCTTCTGTTAGGACAAGGTGATTCCGAGCTGACCTGACAATCATCCCTATGAGCCTAGTAACCACGGAAAAGAAGCCATACTCTGTAAAATAATTTAAATAACTTAAATAGTCAAATTGGAAGACCATGACCCAGAGCTGCACCCAAGAAGCCCTGAGCAAGTGGACTTGCAATAGTGGGGTTAGTTTGATTATGGGGAGACAAGGTTTATAGGTGAGCTAACAAATCAGTACATTTCACCAAAAAAGGTGGGATATGCTATCCAGGGGTGAAGGGAACTGGTGGTTTACAGGTGGTTTACAGGTGGTTTTAAAGATACTTTAGCTGACAACTGGTTGAAAGAGTTGGGCTTTGTCTAAAAGACCAGGAGTCAATGAAAAGGAATGCTTGAGATAAAGGGTCTATTAATCAGAGGCAAAGTATAGGACAGACCCAAGCAGTTTGTTGCATATACTGACTACCTGCAGGTAGGTCTTGTATATCCTTTGCCTGTTAATGAGTCACAGAGGGCGTCTCTAAGAAGGGGAGGAGGCATGATGAGGCATTGTCTGATCTCCTTAATCATGGATAGAACTCAGTTTTAGGGATCCCCTTAGCCAAGAGGGAGTCCAGTCACACAGTGACAAAGGCGGGGGAAGATTTAAGATTTTATTTTAGCTCCTATTAGAATAGAATTAAAAATAAATTTATACTTTGATTCATAATCCTGAAGGCTTCCAATTAAGCTAAGCTTTCACATGGTGTCAAAATGACCGCCTGAGTAAACCTCCCACTATCAAAACAAATAATATGATAAATATTTCTCTTAGTCTGCCAGGGAACATTTTAACTGTGGTTATCTAGAGATGATAGATTCTATGGGAAAGGAATTCTCATAGCCCTGACAGGAGTCTCTAGACTCCCGGAGAACCTAAAGGCCACAGTACTGGAGACACCCTACCATAATCCTCAGCACTAGAGATGAGTTCCAGTGGTAAACCACTCCCATCTCTTCCCCATGCCAGCTGTACTTCACTTCCCCATTCTAGCTACACTGATAAGGCTAATAAAAGCCTTTTGTAACTGTGTGAGAACTGAGCTGACTCCTAGTCAGTCTCCATTCTGCTTTTCCCCCTCTATTAACATCTTTGCTTATCCTGGACTGGCCTCCTCTCCTTTCTTGTGGACCCTCACCCGGTTCTATGTCAGAAGATCTCAGATTATACATGATTTTTGCTTATTATTCATTTTATTTTCCCTAGCTTCTAAAATAAAAACCTATTTTTAGTTCAACAGATGTGTTGCCTAACTGCAGTATTACGCTCCTACATTCACGATACTTTCCCTTAAGGAGGTCTCCCATATTGGAACTGGGTCCCATTCACTTCACTTCCCTATACTCTGAATGCATGAGTTGGTGAAAGTGAATGGTGCCACATGTGTTTTATTTCCTCTGATCTTCATCACACATATAGTTTAGTTTTTGTTTTTTGTTTTTTCACTGTTGGGGATTCATTAAGGGTACAAGAAACCATGTTACGCTGGTTGCATTTGTTAGGTAAAGTCCCTCTTACAATCATGTTTTGCCCCCAAAAGGTGTGGCACACCCCAAGACCCCACCCCCCTCGCTCCTTCCCTCTTTCTGCTCTTCCTTTCCCCACCCTTCCCTCATTCTTTCTCTCTGCTCTCCCCTTCCTTCACCCCCACCGTGTCAATAATTGTCATTTATTGTCCTCATATCAAACTGGAGTACATGGGATTCATGCTTCTCCATTCTTGTGATGCTTTACTAAGAATAATGTGTTCCACTTCCATCCAGGTTAATACAAAGGCTGTAAAGTCTCCATTTTTTTTAATGGCTGAATAGT
>CAUYON010132749.1:0-22897 GCA_963573935.1 Arctocebus calabarensis
TAGCAAGCCAATAGCAACAAATATTTGTGGTTAAGTAAATTGGAAAACAAATGAGTTATTTAAACGATTAAGTATAAATACAATCTTTGAAACAAAATTTAAGAAAAAATATCACCACTAATAAGAAGGGAAAGATATTTCTAGCTGGGAGAGTGATCATTAGTTGAGAAGTATAGCAAACACAATAAAAAGTTTCCATATTCGGCTCAGCGCCTGTGGCTCAACGGGCTAAGGTGCCACCACATACACCTGAGCTGGCGGGTTCGAATCCAGCCCAGGTCCGCCAAACAACAATGATGGCTGCAATCAAAAAATAGCTGGGCATTGTGGCAGATGCCTATAGTCCCAGCTACCTGGGAGGCAGAGGCAAGAGACTCGCTTGAGCCCAGGAATTGGAGGTTGCTGTGAGCTGTGATGCCATTGCACTCTACCCAGGGTGACAGCTTGAGGCTCTGTCTCAAAAAAAAAAAAAACAAAAAAAGTTTCCATATTCATCCAGGAAAACTCAGTGTAGTTAAATTCGACATTGAATCATCAGATATGTGCTTGGGAATTATCACATCATTGTTACTCGGCTAGTTTTTTGTTTTTTGCAGTTCACTGAGGCCGGGTTTGAACCCGCCACCTTTGGTATATGGGGCCGGCGCCCTACTCGCTGAGCCACAGGCACCGCCCCCTTTCTTTTTTCTTTTCTTTCTTTTTTTTTTCCTGACTTTTCACCACAAGCAATGCAGTTTGTCTAGAGACCTCTCCATTTGTTGGGCTTTGGGAACCTTCACCCAGTACCTCATTCTTTGTAACAGTGCCACTTTTATGGGATGGCTTTATCCCCCTCCCCACTACAGAAGGCAAGAGAGCTGTATTAAAATATCTCACTAACGCCCTCAAGGGACAAGCTATGTCCCCAGACCAGCTCCCATTTCTTTGCCAATTAGAGGCACTTTCTTTGTGGACACTTATACAGGTCCATGTGGACTGGGAGGTAATTAGGGAAGGAGGCTTGCAAGAGGAAAGAAGAGTCTGCTCTCCATGGAGTGATGTGTCTGAGGGGACTGGCAGGCAATTATGGCAAGAAACTTGCAAGAGGCAAGGAGGAGAGTCTACTCTCCATAGAGCAGTGTGGGGGAGGAAGAAGGAGAAAAGGCGGGTCTGGTTCTGAGGCAGTACCCTAGGGTGCTGTCTCTCTGGCAGTCATTGCAAGGGAATGAGATGGACCTGTGCATTTTTCCTCATGAAAAAGGAGCTGTTTTTGTGTAAACTCTCCAAGAGTCCCACACGCAGCCTTGGAGGGAGGTGCAATTTACCAGATGCGGATGCCTGTCTGGGATTATGAAGGCTCTCTGCACCTGAGGGATGCCTGGGTGGCAGGATGCTCTGTCTTTTCTCTCCCCTAGAGGACTATGGGACAAAGAGCCTTGACATCCTCTAACTCACTCCTGGGATGCCTCTTAAAGAATCAGACAGAAGATTCCTGGAGTAGATAGCCTCAAAAAGTCTATAAATTAGTTATCTTTCATAACACAGTTTAATCTCAACACCTGTTACCGGGTGGGGAAGTCTGGCCCATAGATAGGAGTTGAGCTATAACACCATTTTATAGCAAGGCCTCTTTCGTAGACATGAGGTGAGGTGATCAAAGATCCCCTATGTGCAAGCTTTTAGGTACTTAAGAGATAATCCTCAATATTGTGAGTCCCGTGCAGAAAAAGTGTCAACTGGGGAGGAAGGAACTTGGGGGAAAACAGGCTGGGAAAAGCACCAATTTTTCCCCTTAGGTGGTTGGCCACATCACCTGTGTCTACTCCAGAAGGGAAAAACCCATGAAGTTGAGAGAAAGAGGGGGCAAAAAAGAAAGGCCTGCCTTCTACCTTATAGTTCATGAGACCCCACAGCCTCACCCTCTGCTCCCCTATGGCCTCAGTTGTGGGTCTCTACTCTAGTTTCCTTCCTCTACATGAGGTGGCCTCCCATAACAGACAGCAGGTTATAAAGGCACACGCTCCCTTCGTGGGAGACTTAAAGACTTGTAAAGAGAAAGTAGGAAATCTCTCGGTGGATCCTGGCCAGTTTATAGAGGAGTTCAGCATTTAGGTAACAGTTTTTATTTGGCTTGAAGGGATCTAACGACTTTGCAGTTGTGTGGTTGTACTGTGGGTGGAAAGCAGCATGTAATAAGTTGTACGGCACAGGGCAGGGAGACCACATGGTCCTGATGAGAATTTGGTTGATGGGGCAAATGCAGTTCCTACCCAAGACCCTGGGAGGAACTGGGCAGAGGCTGGACGAGCAGCCAGGGTTCACATGCAGACCTGCCTTATGGAAAAAAGGGATGAGGGGAATGCAGATAAAGCTGAGAAACTTTGCCAGGTTAGCTAAGGTCGCCCAGTTTGAGGATGAAAATGCAGCCTCCTTTAGGGAAAGACTAGTGGAAGCATTCTCAAGTTTACCAACTTGGACCCTGGAATTAGTGGAAGGGAGAATTGTGCTGAGTACCCACTTTATTACCCAGTTGGGCCCCGATATCTGGAGGAAACTCCAGCACAAGGCACTGGGACCCTAAAGTGACTCAAATGAGCTACTGAACTTGGTCACCTCAGTGTTCAACAGCCGCAACCTGGAGGAGGCAGGTAAAGACTGCCAGAAGGTTAACTGTTAGGAGTTGTTATTGCAGCTAATCCCGGTGGTCCAGTATGAGAGAAGTAAGGGAGACGACTGTCCTCTGGTAGCAGTGTGAAGTCGGACCAGATGTCGCAACTGTGGCAAACGGGGCCTTCTGAAGACAGGGTGTCTCCGGAAGGGACCTAACACGGAGGCCAGAGGAAGTAGGGTAAGATGCTTCCACCTGTTTCCACTATGGCACCCCGGGACACCAGTGACTGTCCCCAAAAAGCAGCCAAGGAGATGACAGTGAATGAATTGCCTTCGGACTGACGGGGCCCAGGCTCTTCAAACAAGAGGAGCGGTGGCTCTCAGTGACATCGCCAATGAGCTTGTCACATTACTGGACACAGGAGTAGGTTTTTTTTTGGTGGTTACCTGTCCTCATCATCTCACTTGGTTGTTGGCATTGACGGGCAACACATACCCAGGTATTTGCCTTCTTCTTTGCTATGTGGTTAGGACACTGGGCATTCCACCCCATTCGTGTGGACAGTATCCACCAGGGATTCCAAGACTGTCCTGGAATTTGGAGAATGCTCTGAGGAAACTTCTCACAGAGCTCAACGTGGCTCCTTTGCGTGCTCTTATTCAGTATGCAGATGACTTACTACTCTGTAGCTGCTCATAGAAATCTTCTATTAAAGATGCTAGACAAGTGCTAAATTTCCTTAAGGAGGAAGGTTGACAGTGTCAAAGGGAAAAGCTCAATTGTGCAATCCTGAAGTTATTTGGTCTTTGTTCTTTCCTCTAATGAGAAGAGGCTCTCACCCGAGAGTCAAGACACTTTGTTCCCTCACTAGCCCCTCAACAAAACAAAACAAAACAAAACAAAACAACTCAGGGAGCTCCTGGAAATGACGAGGTCCTGTTGAATATGGATTTCCCCATATG
Organism: Arctocebus calabarensis; assembly: GCA_963573935.1. Taxonomy (NCBI): domain Eukaryota; kingdom Metazoa; phylum Chordata; class Mammalia; order Primates; family Lorisidae; genus Arctocebus; species Arctocebus calabarensis. The sequence goes on from CAUYON010132749.1 coordinate 3,553, forward strand.
AAGAGCTGGCTAAGCCTATGAGGTTTTAAAAGGGGGAGAGTCAGGCGCTAACATGGCATAGGGGATAAGAAAAAGTCTTCTGAATCAAACAACCAAAATGCCTATCAACTCAGGAATGGATTACCAAACTGTGGTATGTGTATACCATAGAATACTATTCAGCCATAAAAAATGGTGACTTTACATCATTTTTGTTAATCTGGATGGAGCTGAAACACTTTCTTCTTAGTAAAGTATTACAAGAATGGAAAAGCAACTGTCCAATGTACTCAATACTAATATGAAGCCAGTAGATGATCTAATTCACACCCACATAGGCGAAAGACTCAATTCTGTTCAAGTTGAGGGGAAGGAGCCTGAGGGAGGGGAGAGAGGAGAGGAGGGGGTATTGGTGTGCTCCCACTTAATGGGCACAATGTAGGGGTGTACGGCACACTTTTTGGGTGCAGGACACAACTGCGAGAGGGACTCTACCTAAGAAACTCAAATATTGTGACCTGGTTGTTTGTACCCTCACATTAACCTCAAAAAAAGGGGGGACTTCCAAACCTTAAAACAATCTGTTTTAAATTCACCTGTCTTGAAAATACCTGATTTAAAGAAATATTTCTTTCTATATCCTTTTTGGGGCCTACAGTTACAATCATCCATTTCTTAATGTTTGAACCCTGCCTGTTGAACCTCATTATTAAGTTTGTGCCTCTCAGGCTCCAGTAGTTCCACATTAAGATAATGATGGCAAAGATACCAGCAAATACTGATGGAAACTTCTAACCAAGGGACCAGAAATTTCTGGCCTCCTAAACACTTTAGAGTAGGGAATCTGAGGAGAGACCCTGATAGGTAGGCCAATGGCCCATTTTCACAGCAAGAAGTAATAAAGAGTGGTCATCATCTATTTTTTTTCTTCAAGATATCGGGACCATGTCTCCTCACGGGCAAATGAGAAGGAACACTAAGAAAGGGGCTTCAGGGATGATGGGAGGAAAACTTGGTCTGCTGAACCAGGAAGTCTGGAGGGCCCATAAGAATGTGGGTAGGAAGTAAACCTAGGTAACCAATAACCAATAGAAAGAGACAATCAATGACCAGTAGAAAGGAGGTGAAGAGAGGCCAAAGACTTGTAGCCAATTTCAAATGGAGAGAGTACCCCTGCAAGTCTTTGTGTCTCCATCTCTCTCACCTTTTCTCCTCCAACACAGCGACCCACTTCCAACTTTCTTTGTTCTTTTAAAATAAAATCTCTCTTTGTTACCCTGAAAAAAAATTAAGTGCTAACATATTAAGTAATTAGTTAGAATTGCACAAATATTTTGAATAATTTGGGGCTGAATCAAGTAGTAATCATTTTGTAAGCATTTGATTAGTAGTTTTCCAGTTTCATTTAGTTAGCATGCCTGTGGGGTTCCTGAGCTGTGGGTGAGGAAAGAAGAAAAAGGGAGGTCAGGCTTAGCCAGCAGAGCTGCATGGCTCATACTTCAGCTTCAGTGGAGCAGCTCTCCCTTTCCCTATATTACATTTTGAGTTCCCTAAGTCTTTCCATTGTTTCATTTGAAAGTGTTCTATTGATTAAAAATGATCACACATAGTTGAAAGCTACAATTGAAACATTTTTTCACATTCATTAAAGAAATTGAATTTTAGATGATTATGGGTACATTATGTAAATTGTTGTATATATTTATATGGTACATGTGATGTTTTGAGATAGGTATAAAATGTGAATTAATCAAATCAGGGTAAATAGAGTATCCATCATCTCAAGCATTTATCATTTATTGGTGTTGGGAACATTCCAGTTCCACCTTTTTAGTCATTTCTTTTTTTAAAAAATTAAGTCATATATACATAGATTATGAATACATTTATGCCTTTGTGGGACTCAATGTGTTGATTATTTGTACAAATTGGAGTGCTTACATCCTACTAATTAACATAGCTTTCCCTTCATTTACTTAATCACAGTGTTAAGACATTTGTGTTCAATACTTGATAGATTTGACTTGTACCCTTGCAATATGCTCCGTAGGTGTGGTCCCAACATTAACCCTCTCTCTAGCAAACCACCCCCGTCCCTCCCCATCCCCTGACCCTTCCCTCCTTCCTCCTGGGCTATAGTTGTGATTCATTTCTCATATGAAAGTGTGAGTGATTATAAATGGGTTTTATAGTAGTACTGAGTACATTGGATTTTTTTTTCTTTTCCTGAGATACTTTACTAACTTTTTTTAGTCATTTCAAAGCATACCCCAACTTACTGTTGATTATAGTCACTTTTTTGTGCTGTCAAATATTGTTCATTCTATTTAAATATCTAACTGTAATTTTGCACCTATTAACCATCCCCACTTTATCCTGACATCTCTGCTACCCTTCCTAAACTCTGATAACCATCATTCTATTCTCTGTTTCCACGAGCTCAATTGTTTTTAATATTTAACTCCCACATATAGTGACAAGAGGGAGAACATGTGCTTAGCTTATTTTTCTTTTCTTTTCTTTTTTCTTTTTTTTGCAGTTTTTGGCTGGGGCTGGGTTTTGAACCCACTGTCTCTGGCGTATGGGGCCAGTGCCCTACTCCTTTGAGCCACAGGCGCTGCCCCTACTTAGCTTATTTTTCTTAACATGATATTCTCCAGTTAGATACATATTGATGTAAAAGGCAGGATTTCATTCATTTTGGGGGGGTATATAATATCCCGTTGTGCATATGTACCATGATTTCTTTGTCCATTCATCCACTGATGGACATTTAAATTAATTTTATATATCTTGGCTATTGTGAATAGTGCTGCAATGAACATGGGAGTGCAGATGTCTTTTCAATATACTGAATTCTCCTCCTTTGAATTTATAGGCAGCAATGGGATTGTTGGGACATAATCGCAGTTCTATTTTTAGTTTTTGTGGGGGGGAATGAAAGGCACATCTGAATTATTTATTATTTTAATATTTTATAACTATCATATATGCATATATTATGTGCATCACCTTTTTTTCCAAAAACAATACACTTTTAGAAGAATTTGAGGTTTAAAGAAAAATCGAGAAGATAATACAGGGAGCTCTCATAAACCTGGGTTTCTCCTATTATTAACGTATTAGTATGGGTGTTTTTGCTGCAATAAATGAATCAATGTTGATGTATTCATTATTAATGAAAACCCATATGTTATGCAGATATCTGTAGTTTTGACCTACTATCCCTGTGCAAGGATCCTGACCACTTTGCCTTTAGCTTTTATTTCTCCGTAGGTTCCTCTTGGTTGTGACAATGTCTCAGACCATCTTTTTTTTTATTTTCTTAATGTTTATTAAATCATAACTGCATACACTTATGGGGTACAATATGATGATTTGATATACAATGTGGAATGCTTAAATCAAACTAACATAACCATCACTTACTTATTTTTGTGGTAAGACATTTATTATATACTCTTAGTTGTTTAGAAATGTACCCTTGCTTTCTGTGCAATTGGTGAGATCCCTTCAAATGCCCTCCCTCCACTTGCCCTCCACCCTCCTCTCCTGTCTCCCTCCTCTCCACTCTTTCTTTCTGGACTATCTTTGTGTTTTATCATTCTTATGAATGTGTAAGTTTCATATACTGGTTTCATAATAGTATTGAGTACATTGGATACTTTTCCTCCCATTCTTGAGATACTCTACTAAGAGGAATATGATCCAGCTCCATCCAGGTAAACATAAAAGATGTAAAGTCTCCCTCATTTTATGGCTGCATAGTATTCCATGGTATACATATGCCACAATTTGTTTATCCATTTATGGATTGATGGACATTTAGGCTGCTTCCAAAACTTGGCTATTGTGAAATGGGCTGCAATAAACATTCTAGTGCAAATGTCTTTGTTGCAAAATGATTTTTGTTCATCTGGATAGATACTTAATAATGGCATTCCAGGATCAAATCATAGGTCAACTTTTAGTTCCTTGAGAATTCTTCATACTTCTTTCCAAAAAGGGTGTATTTAGTTTGCAGTCTCACCAACAGTGTAGAAATGTTCCTTTCTCTCCATATCCAGGTCAACATCTGCAGTTTTGGGATTTTGTGATGTGGGCTAATCTTACTGCAATTAGGTGATATCTCAAAGTGGTTTTGATTTGCATTTCTCTGATGATTAAAGATGATGAGCATTTTTTGATGGGTTTGTAGGCCATACGCCTGTCATCTTCAGACAAGTTTCTCTTCACATTTCTTTCCCACAAGGAAATGGGGTTGTTTGTTCTTATTGATTAGTTTGAGTTCTCCGTGGATTCTAGTTATCAAACCTTTGTTGGAATCATAACCTGTAAATATCTTCTCCCATTTTGAAGGCTGTCAGTTTGCTTTACTTATAGTGCCCTTACTTGTGCAGAAGCTTTTTAGCTTAATAAGATCCAGTAATATATTTTTGGTGTTGCTTCAATAGCCAGGGAAGGGGGGTCCCCCTCATAAATATTTCCCCAGGCCAATATCTTCAAGTGTTTTCCCTGCTCTCTCTTCTAGTATTTTTATAGTTTCATGTCTTAAGTTTAAATCTTTTATCAGTGAGAATCAATTTTTGTTAGTGGTGAAAGGTGAGGGTCCAGTTTCAGTCTTCTACATGTTGCCAGCCAGTTTATCCAGCACCATTTGTTAAATAGGGAATCTTTTCACTAATGCATGTTTTTGTTAAGCTTATCAAAGATCAAATGATGTTATGTGCTTGGGTTCATTTCTAGGTTCTCTATTCTATTCCATATATTTACATCTCTATTTTTGTGCCAGCACCATTTATAGATGATCGCTATAGATTTATAGTATAATCTGAAGTCTGATAATGTGATGCCTCCTGATTTGTTTTTCTTTCTAAGTAATGTCTTGGCTGTTCAAGGATTTTTCTGATTCCATATAAAATGAAGTACTATTTTTTCAAGTTATTAAAGTATGACATTGGTGCTTTTACAGGAATTGTATTAAATCTGTAGATTGCTTTCGGTAGGATGGACACTTTAACAATTTTGATTCTTCCCAACTGTGAGCATGGTATGTTTTTCCATTTGTTAACATCTTCAGCTATTTCTTTTCTCATGGTTTCATAGTTCTCATTATAGAGATCTTTCACTTCCCTTGTGAGATAATTTCCCTGTTATTTCATCTTCTTGGCACTACTGTAAAAGGAATAGAGTCCTTGACTATATTTTCAACTTGACTATTGTTAGTATACATAAAAGCTACTGATTTGTAAATATTGATTTTGTATCCAGAGACACTGCTATATTCCTTGATCACTTCTAAGAGCTTTGTAGTTGAGTCCCTGGGGTTGTCCAGGGATAAACTCATGTCATCCATGAAGAGTGAGAGTTTGACCTCCTCTGACCCCATAGATAAAGAAAGAATCCTCTCCATTACATTCTATCAAGCAAATATCATCTTAATCCCCAAACCAGGAAAGGACCAAAGAAAGAAAGAAAACCTTAGACCAATATCATTAATGAATATTGATGTAAAAATATTCAATAAGATCCTAGCAAACAGAATTCAATGATACATCAAAAAAATTATGCACCACGATCAAGTTGGTTTTATCTCAGGGTTATAAGTTTGGTTCAACATATGTCAATCTATAAATGTAATATACTACATAAATAAAATAAAAAACAAAGACCATATGATTCTATCAATTGATGCAGAAAAAGTTTTTGATAACAACCAGCATCCTTTCATGATTAGAACTTAAGAAATAGGCTTAGATGGGACATTTCTTAAACTGATAGAGTCCATCTACAGCCAATGTCATATTGAATGGAGTGAAATTAAAAACATTTACACTTAGATCTGGAACTAGACAGGGATGCCCATTGTCACCACTGCTATTCAGCATAGTAATGGAAGTCCTAGCCATCACAATCAGGCAAAAGAAGGGGATCAAGGGTATCCAAATGGAGCCAGAGGAGGTCAAACTCTATTTTTAGTTTTTTTGAGGAATCTCCATAATGTTTTCCATAGTGATTGCTCTAATTTACATTTCCACCCATATCCTTGCTTGCATTCATTATTGTCTGTCTTTTTAATAAAATCCATTTTAACTGGGGTGAGATAATACATGTATCTCATTGTGGTTTTGATTTATCTTTCTCAGGTGACTAATGATGTTGAGCATTTTTTCATATACCTGTTGGCTATACATATACCTATATATCTTCTTTTGAGCAATGTCTATTCAGATCATTTGCCCATTTTTTAATCATATTGTTTGATTTTTTCTTATTGAGTTACTGGAGTTCCTTGTATGTTCTACTTATTAATCCCTTGCCAGATGAGTGGCTTGCAATTATTTTCTCCTATTTTATGGGTAGTCTCTTCATTTTGTTGTTTGTTGCCTTTGATGTGCAGAGGCTTTGAAAGCTACTATATTAAATGTTGACAGAAGGACCAAGAAGTGTGTGCTAGAACTGTAGAATAATTGCATTGAATAGTTAGAGGCATATTTCAGATTGTATATGAAACCAGCACATTGTACCCCATGATTGTGTTAATGTACACAGCTATGATTTAATAAAAGAGAAAAAAAATGAATAGGTAGAGGAAAATTAGATAATATGCTTTTATATTTATATAGTACTTTACACTTTTCCAAATGGATTTGCATATATTATCTCATTTAAGCTTTATCACATTCCTAAGAGTTAGGGAAGTCGGCTAGCACTACACTCATTTTACAGATGGAAAACATGAGATGCAAGTTGTTGAAAATTATATGACTAGCTGATATAATGTATGGCAGAGTCAGAATTTATTAATCAGAAATCATGGTATTCTGATTCCATTAGAAGAGCCTTCATAAAATGTGGACTCTTTCATAAATAAGAAAATTTAATTTATTGCTAAGACTTTTATTATCTTGAAACATTTTTATTTAAAAGTTTTCATCTCAATCATATTTATCTGTAACTCCAAATCTAATCCATACATTACATTCTTCTTACACCTGAGTTTTCTAACTCAGAGTTTTGTCCTTCTCATGCTCTGAAAAACAGGATGATATGATCACATTGTAATGTGCAATAGCTAACTTATTTCCCCTCAAATAGTCATGAATAGATGCTTATACTAAATTGGAAAAAATGATGTTTAATTGTCATTTATTATAGTACCATAAAGTAACTGATGAGAAGACCAGATTTAGTGGCCTGGATCTGACGGCTTAACAGTAATTGGTGTGCCAGACACAATTACTCTATGCCAGACACATTATCCAGATCATTTTATTTGATTCCTCATAGCAACCTTATTTCATGAGATGATCGATAGATCATGAGCTGACTTCTCTCGGCACTACAACTTCCTCTCTCCTTGAGGACATTCCGCAGAAGATCAATGTTGAAGAAAAATCGTGTTTCTTTTTCATTAACAGCATTCAGTTTTTAAAGACATTTGTATTCTTTAATTTACACTCTAGCTTTCACTATCTCTTAATCTTTAAAATTAGACATGTACAGCTAAGATCTGGAAAGACTTCATCTGAGAAATAAGTGAAGTACTTCAAGAAACTATAAATTTAAACTGTAGGATGCAGTTTTTGATGGAATGAAATAAAGATTAATCTACTCAAAAAGGCAAGTTCTCAGAGATGCAAAGAGAATTTAGGCTTGCAGGCCAATTTTATTGATGCAAGAATGGGCTCAGAGCAGATGCGAAAACTCTGGGGCTTTTTCAGGCTTTGCAGAAATCTCCTCCCCCAGGCAACATGAAGTTAGACTGATTTCATTCAGTTAGAATCCACCCACTACTCTGACTCTGCATTCTCTAATCCCCACAGCCAACATTGCTTTACCTTGCCTCAAATGCTGAGACCAATTCTGCCTTTATATATAAGGGAAATGAAAGGAAAAGAATAACATATGCCAAATACTTTCTCTGTGCCAGACGTATTATCCAAATCATTTCATTTGATTCCTCAGAACAACCCTAATTATTGCCAATGCACAGCACTCAATACATTCAATAAATAATAGTTCTGATTCAATAAAAAAGTAGTTCTTCATATGTATTCCCATTTTATAATTGAAGGAATGAGTACTCATGTAGGTTGAATGTATTGCCCAAGGTTACACAGGTGGTAAAGTTCTTCTCCTCTCTTTTCTTCCCCTCATTTCTTTTATTTAATACGTTTGAGAAAATTCTCAAAAGTTATACTTCATTGTCATTGAATACCTAAACAACCCAAACATGTAAGTGTTAAAGCGAAAGTCTCTTCCTCCTTGTCATCCCCCTGCACTCTCCAGAGATAACACCTGTCATAATTTGATGTATTCATGTCCCTTTCATTGTTTTGCAAAAATCTTACCATTGCTGCTGTGGTTCTGGGTGGAACTTTGTAAGTCCTAAATTCATATAACTGGGCTCTGTCTTTATTTTTGGTTCTATGCTCCCATTCTGTACCCCTGATTTTGTGACTGCTTTTATTATGGTTTGTTTCTGCCAGAGTCAGCAAGAGTAAGCTGGTGTTTTCTTATAGTGAGGGTATCATTGTAGCTGAGTTTTGCAAAATTAAATCTTTTCTATTTAACTTGCCAGTGTTCGCTTGGGGGATGTGACAGACGGTGGAAATGTTCTGTGCAGCAACAGCTTTATGACTGTGGTAGCAATTGAAAGGGTAAGCGTGGCAGCAGTATGCACTAAAAGTGATAAATGGATTGTAAAGGAAAGCAGTACACAATCAAAGACCCAGTAACTGTCTCTGTGCTCTGATTTGATGTGGTTCTGGTGATAGAGCCTCAGTCTTTCTGGAGGCAATCTGTGTTGTTGGAGAAACAGGTAAACCTATCTTAATAGATCTTGAGTTTATCATCAGAATTCTTCTTTCACTATGTCTTGCAGTAGTTTATCTTTCACAAGGGATCTGTAGCCATTCCATTTCCACCAAATTGTTCCCCAACATGTGCTTTATTCAGCCCATTTAACTGTTTCTTTGATAAATCAGTTCTAAGGACTAGCCATCACAACTCTTTCACTACATCTTCTTTTATTACCTATTGAATTCTTTCTTTTTATCCCCTTCTCCCTCACCAAATTTTCTCCAGAATCTTTATCTTTAGCTCTCCTGATAAATTTGTCATTTAGTTCTCTTTTCTTTGCTTGCCTACCTATCATAGGATCCACGGTATTGTCTTACTATTAATAATTCAAGTAATCCCTTATTTATTTGATCTTAAGTTAGAAAAGCCAATTCTCAACACGGGAAAGAAATTTTCTATCCATCTGCTCTGATTTTATTCCTAGGCTGTAAGACATTTCAGAATTAAGTCACAAAACCATGATGACCCAGTTCACAATAACTTTAAGCTATTGAACTTCAGGTTGGTTTTTCACTTTGTTTACTAGTTAGTTTCATCCCTTCTTGGCCTTTTCTGATAATTCTCTATGGTTGTTGCTCAAACTTTATACAGTCTCTGGTACCTTAGCTCTAAACGTGGCTAATTAGTTCCTTGAACAAGATAGAAGCCATCAAATGTGGGCTCTTTGGTGCTCCCTGGTTTCCCTCCAAGCAGATTTTTATTGCCCATCTCTCCTCTCCACCAATATTTGATCATCTAACATCTTGTCTTTTTTTCCTGGAAGAGCCACTTTTTCAGTGCAGGTGTTTCTTGTTCCCATCCTTCCCGCATTCCTCTGGCACTTCTCTGCAACACTGACCTCTCCTTGGTTACCACAAAAAAGATCAGCTTCCCTTAGAATCCTCCACAATCTCCTTTGAAATTAGATATTTCCTAAAATTGCTATTTCATTTTCCTCCCACACTCTTTGCTGACAATATTTTAAGCTATATTAGTAGTTTTCACTCCTTCCTGCTTGTGTGTACTCTTTAAAATCTGGCTTCTACTTTCACAACTATGCTGAAAATCTTCCTCCATAGTTCCAATGTTCCTTCTTTTTATTTGGAGATAGAATCTCACTCTGTCGCCCTGGGTAGAGTGCTATGGCATCATAGCTCACAGCAACCTCACAATCCTGGGGTTAGATGATCCTCTTTCCTTAGCCTCCCAAGTAGCTGGGACTTCAGGCTCCTGCCACTATGCCTGACTAGTTTTCTATTTTTTTTTTCGTTTTCAGACAAATTTTATTTTTTTAAAAAAAGCAGCAGATCAACATTACAATTCAAGAATCTAATCTAAATATACACCTAATAATGATGCACATCTGAGTATGGAGTGAAAAAGATCTTCCAAAAAATTGTCGTATATATTATGTCCTATTACCAGTGGAATCATAAAGAACTGAAGATTGATTGCTGTAAAAACAAATATGTAAAAAAAAAAAACAAATATGTAGTACAGTAGTATGAATCTTGGGTATTAAGCATAATCAGCTGATTCAAGTTAAGAAGTTGAAAATCTGGTAAGAAATTTGGCAAATGTGTGTGTGCACGCACACACGCGTGTGAGAGAAACCCTATAAGCTAGTTGACCTAAGAGCAACTGAGATATCTAACTTATTCAGTTAAACAAAATATTATGTCAAATCTCCATTTTTTAGAAGGCAATTAAAAATTATAATTCTGACAGCACACAAACCAAATTAAAAAAAATGTAGAAAGAAAAATCAAAACTATGTTCAAAAGAGCCTTTCTTTTAGCTCACTGCAGCACCTCAAGAAAAATAAAAGTATCCATGACCATCACAGATGAAAAGAAAATGAATGTCATTAGAATCAGTGAGGTATTTTTCCCCACTGAGATATAAAATCTACATAGAAATTTGATATTATACTATAACAAATTGTACTTCTTGTAGTTCTGTTTTATTTTTTATTTATTTATTTATTTTTTTGAGACAGAGCCTCAAGCTGTCACCCTGGATAGAGTGCCATGGCATCACAGCTCACAGCAATCTCCAATTCCTGGGCTCAAGTGAGTCTCTTGCCTCTGCCTCCCAAGTAGCTGGGACTACAGGCGCCTGCCACAACGCCTGGTCAATTTTTGGTTGCAGCCGTCATTGTTGTTCGGCGGGCCCGGGCTGGATTCGAACCCACCAGCTCAGGTGTACGTGGCTGGCACCTTAGCCCGTTGAGCCACAGGCGCCGAGCCTGTAGTTCTGTTTTAATTTCCTTTAAACTCAGATCAATATAGCTTTTTATTATAAAAATGTTTTCATGATTCCGAATCTGGCTCCAGTTCTTTCCACCTATTTTTTATGTCTATATTTAATATACTGGCTACCAATTCTAACTGGGAAAAAATCTTGGAAATCTCTGGAAATTACTGATGTGCAAACAAACCATAAAAGATGCAGCTATTCAGAAAGCACATTTTGTTGATTGTTTCATTGTCTAAATATTATTTGCCATGATTCTTGATGAAAGGCTCTTTCAATATTGTAAATATCAGTGTGCACAGCCTACTACTATGCAGTTTCACGTCTGTGGAGAGGAACAGCTAGTAAAAAACTAGAGGAGTCTAAGTTTTAATGGCTGATAAACCTTACATCCTTCAGGAGAGGAAAGCACTTTTCCTTTTTTTGCTACTTAAGAATGTTTCCGAAATGTATGCTGAGGTTAGGGTTTATGTTTTTTTCTTTTCTCTCTCTCTCCCTCTCTTTTTTTTTTGTAAATTTGGTCTTGGAATATTCTGGAAGGGTGACATTTCAAAGAAGTCACTGCTGGGACTGGCTTTCATTGCAGTCTCTAATGTTGGGCACCTGGCTATCTTCTTCTGTGGCTTTATTCAGGCACTGATTACTGTTCATATGCTGTGGGGTTAATTTCCCTGGATCATACTCCCAAAGTTGGTTGTCTTTTAAATGGTGGCATTTGAACATTGTGACTGGAGTTTTTCTATTTTTAGTAGAGACAGGAACTCTCTCTTGTTCAGGCTGGACTTGAACTTGTGAGCTCAAGCCATCCATCTGCCTTGGCCTCCCACACTGCTAAGATTACAGGCATGACCCACCGCACCCAGCCCCAGTGTTTTGATAATAGTTTTATCTAGTGACTTTTCCAATTCTCATCCTTTTAGCTCTCTCTAAGGCATTTACCCTGTTGACTATCATATCCTCCTTAAAATTATTTTCTTTTTATATTGAGGAACTTCTCTGTTATAGAATTCTTCCTACCTTTAGATGCCCTTGCATTAGTTTCTACTATATATTATCAGCTTTTGCATGGAGAATTAAAGATCTTTATCCACAAAAAGGTGCTTGACTGTTTCTGAGAATTTATTCAAAATAATCAAAACCTAGAATTAACATAAGTTTCCTTTAGTGGGTAAATAGAATAACAGATTGACGTACATCCAGCAATTGGAAAACTTCTTGGAAATAAATATGAACAAGTCACAAGTTATGGAACATATTTCCTGCATTTAGGTCTATATATAATGTACATGTGTATATAATATACACACATATGTATATATGTATGCTATCTGCATATGCATATATATGTATGCGTATATCTATATTCTACATATATGTGTATTAATAAATGTATTACATGTATATCTGTGGAAACAAAGAAAACTGTATAATCTATGAATATATAGAAAAAAACTTGAAATAAAAATAGAGAGGAAAAAGCTTACATTTAACTTTCTCTTTTTTTCCCACCCCCCTCTGTTGCTCCTATCATATGTATCACCTGCTCACCCTCAGAGTAAAAGGACTTACTGAGTCTTTGACTCAGAAGAGGCCCCTGGCTCCATTTTATAGCAAAAGAGGTACACTGCAATCTCCATCAAAATACCAGCATCATTTTTCACAGGTCTAGAAAAAATAATTCTATGCTTCATTTGGAATCAGAAAAGAACCTTAAGAAAGCAACCTTAAGAAAAAGAGAAAATCTGGATGCATCACTTTACCAGACTTAAAGCAAGGCTCTAGTAACCCAAACAGCATGATACTAGCACAAAAATAGAGACATAGACTAATGGAACAGAACAGAGAACCCACATACGAAATCATCCACATAGTTCCATCTGATCTTTGACAAAGTAGACAGCAATATACATTGGGGGAAAGAATCCCTGTTCAAGAAATGGTGCTGGTAAAATCGGATAGCAACATATAGAAGATTGGAACAGGATCCTTATCTTTCACAACTCACTAAGATCAATTCAAAATGGGTAATAGACTTAAATCTAAGACATGAAATCACAAGAATTCTAGAAGAAAATGTTGGAAAAACTCTTCTAGATATTGGCCTAGGCAAAGAATTTATGAAGAAGAACCCAAGGGCAAACACAGTAACAGCAAAAATAAATAAATGGGTTTGATTAAATTAAAAATCTTCTACACTGCCAAGAAAACAATCAACTGAGCAAATAGACAATCTACAGTATGGTAGAAAATATTTGCATGCTATACATCTAATAAAGGGTTAATAACAAGAATCTACAAAGAACTCAAGCAAATTCCCAAGGGGGAAATCAAACAACGCCATTGAAAAGTGGGCAAAAGACATGAACAGAAGCTTTTCAAAAGAAGATAGAGGCTCGGTGCCTGTGGCTCAATGGGCTAAGGCGCCAGCCATGTACACCTGAGCTCACGGGTTCGAATACACCCCGGACCCGCCAAACAACAATGATGGCTGCAACCAAAAAATGGCCAGGCATTGTGGTGGGTGCCTGTAGTCCCAGCTACTTGGGAGGCAGAGGCAGGAGACTTGCTTGAGCCCAGGAACTGGAGGTTGCTGTGAGCTGTGATGCCACAGCACTCTACCCAGGGTGACAGCTTGAGGCTCTGTCTCAAAAAAAAAAAAAAAAAAAAGAAGATAGACTGATGGCCAATAAACATATAAAAAAATGCTCAATGTCATTAATCATCAGAGAAATGCAAATCAAAACTACAATGAAATACACCTAACCCCAGTGAAAATGGCTTTTATCAAAAAAATTCCAAAACAATAGATGCTGGCATGAATACAGCGAGAAAGAACACTTATACATGGTTGGTGTGACAGGAATTTACTACTATCTGTGCGGAAAATTATATGGCGAGTCCTCAAATAACTAAAAGTCCACCTACTATTTGATCCAGCAATCCTACTCCTGGGTATTTACCCCAAGAGAAAAAAGAAGTCATTTTATCAAAAAGATAGTTGCACTAGAATGTTCATCACAACATAATTCACATTTGCAAAGATGTGGAATAAATCCAAGTGCCCATCAACTCTTGAGTGGATTAATAAGTGGTATATGTATACTGTGGTGTACTACTCAGCCATAAAAATGAATTAACACCTTTTGCAACAATCTGGATGGAATTGGAAACTAGTCTCTTACGTGTATTGCAAGAATGGCAAAATTACCATCACATGTACTCACTATTAAATTGGACCTAACTTATCAGTACTGATGTGCACAGATGGAAGTAAAACTCCACATGAATTAAGCAGATGGGGGTAATAAGGGGATGGGTAAAATTATACCCAATGGGTACACTTTTGACTCAAGGAGTACAAAAGCAATCTACAGAACCAAAATATTTGTCCCCTTATAATATTTTGAAAGAAAAGAAAGAGTTCAATTCTCAGTGCATATTTCTGGTCATAAGAGCCATCACCAAACTTCTGAATCAGTGGTTCTCAACCTTCCTAATGCTGCAGCCCTTTAGTACAGTTCCTGTGGGTTGTGACCCACAGGTTGAGACCTGCTGTTAATTGAAGACTAAAAACACTTCTCATAGAGACTGGAGCAAGGTATCTGCATGTGAGGGGAGCTCAGCAGGTCAGGGCTGGGGAGGAGCCCCCACCCCAGTGCCACGTCCTGGAACCTGTACACTGGGCTCATTTTCAGCAGCTTTGTCTCCCTGATCACCGCAGCCTTATACCCCATCTACTTTTGGCCCCTAATGACATTGGAGGAATAGTCGAAAGAATAGACAATAAATCCAGCTGGTGTTGTCCAAGAAGATGTTCAGCCACCAGGGTTAAAAGCATTTGGTCTGATCCATTTGGAATCCTGATTAGGAGAGGTGGTATGTTCATGCTTTCAATTCTGCCTCAAGTACAATCACCTCACCCTAAGGCAGCGGATGGAGAAGAAAAGGCTGTAATGCTGTCAGGAAGAGTACTTTAATAAAAGACTCTGCCCGGGATGACTATTTCCCTTTTTAAATGTTACAAGAACCCTGGAACAAATTATACTATTGTGAAGGTTTTCATGATTCGGTTGACTTTCCACAAATGAAGCTGTCTCACCCATCTGTAGTTGGAGGCAAATTTCTTATTAGTCTGCCTTTCCACTTACCGAAGCAAGCTGTGATCTGAGTACAAGCAACCTGTGGGCTTGGGAAGGTCCAGGTCCATTTTGCCATCTTCCAAATAAGAGATTTCAGTAAAAAAAAAACCACCATACTGAGCTGGGTCATAGGGTCCTTTGAAAATGTTCAAGTTGACAAACCTCTTTGAGGACAAGGTATTTTGTGCTGTTTAAGAATAAACAGTTCAGGTTAACCGTGTCTTGTGGAAGATTGCTCCATGTTGGAAAATCAATATGTAGCAAGTCAAACTGGATGGGTACACACGCATAGCAGTCAGTGACAGACTAACAAAAGTAAAACTATGTACATAAAAATGTTCATTTTTACTTTAAAAACACTTCTAATATTAAACATTGAAATAAGTGTGAGTTACACATATCATTTAGAAAGATGAATGAAAACAAGAAAAATGAGTATTTGCCCGAGTTTTCTAGTTCAGAGTTGCAGGTGGCTGGAACCTGTCTTGGCACCTCAGGGTGACAGGCAGAAATGGCCCTGGACAGGATGCCATTGTGTAGCAGCGTACACGCACAGGCACATCCACACTCAGACTAGGACATTAGTGATTCAGCTAAGGGACACAGCTGTGGGATGGGGGAGGAAAACCCACACTGACATGGGCAAAGTCCCTGTGGTCACTGACCTTGCCTGGGGTTGATTTTTTTTCCTCTCATCAACAATTAGATCAAATGGCATTGAACAAAATAACGTCGTCGGAGGACCTGCTATACTTTCATTGTTTACACACGCTGTCCTCACTGTTGTGATTAGTTTCTCTTGTACCGGCAGGAACTCTGACCAACTCCTGAGCAGTGTTGTGGAATACAGAGGTGTGGAAACTAGCAATGGGATTTGGATGCAGACTGCCCTAGAAGAGAATTCCGATTCGGTTTTCTTCCCTTCTTGTTTATGTTTTAGAAGATGATGTTTCTTTTCTGCCAGCCTTATTTCCATTTTGTTCAAGAGCTTGTGGATGAACAGCTTGAGACCACTCAGTGGTTGTTCCCACCCATTCAGTGGCCTGAGCAGTGGGAGCTGCAGACCGGGCATCCGTGGTGGGCTGGGCACGCCAGTCTTCAGTAGGGAACTGCTGAGTAGGCACGGAGGGCACTTGCAGCCTTCTGACCCGTCTGCAACCTTGGGTTGAGCAGCAGTCAACTTAGGAGCTGGAGCAGTCCATTCACCTTGAAATTCCTCCTTGGTCACAGCTTTCTCAGTGGCAGCCTGCTCTTCCTTTTCAATCTCCTCAGGATCTCTGTCGAAGTAGGGATCAGGCATGTCCTTCCATGGGTGTTCAGGGGAGATGGTGCTACGTATGCGGACAACTTCCTGGGCCAGCATCCGCCACATCAGAGCACTGAGAGAGCGCCCTTATTGTTTCATGGGGTGGCCATGTCCACATAACACAGAGAGAATCTGTGTGGCGCAGAGCAATGGCGGGCAGCTTGACACAAGACGCCTCTGTGAGAGGCTGGTGGTCAGCCCTGGGGTTAGTAAGCACTAGAAGACATGGCTCCCGCATGGCTGCCTGGATCTGCCTAATGAAGGTTCCAGGAGTGAAGCTGCCAGGAATAGGGGTGGCTCCAGTGGCAGCAGCACACTTCAGCACACCTTGCTGCCCAGTATTCCTGGAGAATATGACACTGACATCAGCAGGATTTTCAATGGCAGCAATAGCATAAGCTGTAACAGAAGCTTCTCCCAGGTCCTCCTCGGATTTATAATGTAGACGCCATCACTTTTCCTTTTTGTAAATGTCCTGTTCCATTTGGAAGTCGTGGTGGGTGCCACCTAACTGGATTCCTGCTGAAAAGAATTTGAGGAGGGCTCTGGACATTGTGAAAATGTATCTTGAAGTTACCACTGACATCCAGAATGATGCTATATGAACCCCTCTCTGGGTCACGTGGAAAAGGGGAATACCAATTCTTGATCCACTCGCTGTGAATTTCTTTATATATAAAGTCGTGAATATAACAGTAACTTCTTTCCGTGTAATGCCATGAATCACAGAAGATGATCCAGAGTTTGGACCAAGATCTGTCTGTTTCTAAGAAGTCAAACTCTATTACCATGTCATGCTGCTGCCTCTCATAAAGTGTCAAATGCATTTTTCAAGGGAAGCAAAGCTGTAAAGAATGATTCAATTTGCTGATTAACCCACAAATGTAACCTGACCGATCCAATTTGAAACTCTACCAGAGAAAGGCAGGAGCGAAAATTCCTTAAGGTTGGAGACTGAGAGGATATAAAAATACAAAAAAGTGATGCTTTTTTTTTTTTTTTGCGGTTTTTGGCTGGGGCTGGGTTTGAACCCACTACCTCTGGCATATGGGGCCAGCACCCTACTCCTTTGAGCCACAGGTGCAGCTCAAAAGTGATGTATTTTATAAAATACTATCTTAAAACATTTTTCAGATTTTTTCTTATTAGTTCCCAAGAGTTGATCTATATAGAAATACTATTCCACTGACTTAGGGCACATCTTTATGGGACCATAATTGAATACTCAAAACTAAAAGATTCCAGAAAGAAACATTTTAGAATTGTGTTAATTATTGTAACACACACATAGTGTAGGTTTGTAAGTATCACAGATTGACTTAACTATTTACTTCCCGAGGACTCCTAGATCATTTCAGCAGATGGTGGACAATTCAGACTATCTGACTGACAAAATAAAGTATGTGGAGATGAGGAGCGACAAATCCTTGTGAGTCATGATTTTTGTTTTTTTGAAGACATACTCTTTGGGATGACAATAGGGCCCAGGTAACTGCTGATTTAAAATGGACACAGTCAAGTTTTTTTTCCGTAACACTCTTGGTATTCCTATCACAGGTTTTCACAAGTGTTCTAAAGAATGATGTTTAATGAATGGGTAGTCCACACAAGAATAGATTGCTGTGGTAAAATTAAGTTGGGAAATCTTGCATTAAACAACATAAGCCATTTAAAACAGATTCCTGCAGGACATTTCAGAATGCTTTGATATACAAATACGCGTGGCAAATCTCCATGCAGGTGATAAAGAAGGCAGGCCTTTCCAAAATTATTTGATTCTGGGACATGTTTCTATTGTACACTTATTGAAATCTCTCAGAACTATATTTATGGACCTATGCATGCAGTTTATACCCAATTTTTTTGCTCTTTAGTTTTGCTACTCTTTTGCCTTGATTTGAAAACTTTTAAATGGAAAGTGCAGGAGTAGAGACAAGTACCAATCTATGAAAGTTACTTGGGCAATGGTATAAACCATGTTGAGTAAAAGCAAGTAGAAGCTTGTTAGGCAGATCCTGTATCTTTTCTTCATCAGTAAAGAATTTGTGAGCCTTCCATGGTGTCAGTTACTGTAGAATTTCCAAAGATGGCAACCTGGCCTGCTGCTTTTCAATTGTATCATCGTGTCAATGTTAGGCTTATTTCTCTAGTATCTGTCATCATATCCTATCAAATTAATTTATTCAACCAGGCTTCATTGAATATCTATTATGTGTATTTCATTGAAGAAGGTGTTAAAAAGTATGAAGAAAAGAGGCAATAAGCACAGTTCCTGTTCTTGAGGAGCAAATAACCTCACATGTAAGATAGAACATATTGGTCATGTGACCCTGTTTCCCGCTGCTGGACAATATAATAATCAGAGGCTCATTGTTCTTCTCCTTTCTCCCCATTCAAATAGGTAACGTGGCAGTTTTGTTCTTTGCTCTTTTGCTTATGCCATTCTCTTGTTTTGGAATGGCCCCTTGATCCTTTCTGCATATCAATATCTATAAAAAAATATGGAGACTTTGCATCTTTTGTATTTACCTGGATGGATAGGGAGAACATTTTTCTAAGTAAAACATCTCAAGAATGGAAAAGCGAGCATCCATGTCCTCAATAATATGTTGAAACTAGAAGATCAACTACTACCCCCTCACATGAGAGAAAAGCACAATTAAATTCAAGAAGGGGGGAGAGGTGACCAATATTTGGAAGCACGCCACCTTCCTAGACTTAGCCAGAATGAAGTGGAAATGTTGAACAGGCCGATATCAAGTTCTGAAATAGCATCAACCATACAAAATCTCCCTAAAAAGAAAAGCCCGGGACCAGATGG
>CAUYON010132751.1:0-20358 GCA_963573935.1 Arctocebus calabarensis
TTTTTTTTTTGAGACAGAGCCTCAAACTGTCACCCTGGATAAGGCATCACAGCTCACAGCAACCTCCAATTCCTGGGCTCAAGCGAGTCTCCTGCCTCCACCTCCCAAGTAGCTGGGACTACAGGTGCCTGCCACAACGCCCAGCCATTTTTTGGTTGCAGCCGTCATTGTTGTTTGTTGGGCCCTGCTGGATTCAAACCCGCCAGCTCAGGTGCACTGGCTGGAGCCTTAGCCTGCTGAGCCAGAGGCGCCGAGCCTTTCACTGGTTTCTTAACTCTTCAACTCAAGCCATTCACCCGTCTCAGCCTCCCAAGTGCTAGGATTATAGGCGTGAGCCACCATGCTCAGCCAAAACTCTCCTTCTGTTAAAAAGGAGCTCTCCAGGCTCTTCTTGACCCCTATAAACCTCTATAAACCCCTCCTCTCCAAGTGGGAGTTGATGTAGCAGAGTTCTATATGCTTCAGGTTGGGTTTTTGGTTTGTTTGTTTGTTTTGTTTTAACACTTCTGAAACCCTTTCAGTCCTTTGCCTCCCAGCTAGTCAGGGCTGTCTGTGTACTTTTCAGGGTAGGAAATTCCCTAGGCTCCCTCAGGAGCTCTCCTGGTGCTCAGTGGAATTGTGGAAAGTAAAAGGAGTTAGGACCGATCAGACCCCGGCTTTGCCAAACTATCTTTCAGCGGCAGGATGGAAGGAAGCACTGAGCCTCCAGGTACTTTTGGGCTGCAGAGACGCCCTTCCCTCCCCCACCCCTGCAGATTTGCCCCAGCCACTCCCTAAGAATGTTAATGACCTCCCACCTCCTCACCCTGGAGCTTCCTATCAGCCCCCACCCTCCGGAGGACTTTGAGGACAATTTGGCCATCTGGCTTCTGTACAAACTGCATCCGTATCGTGCACAGAAACTTATCTTCCAGCTCTTTCAAAATGTACACAGCTGAATTCTACTGCTGACTTTGGCACTTGCTCCTGGTATCTGAGAAGAACAGATTCAATTAAAAAGGAAGTAACAGATGCTGCAAATCACTCCCTCATTTTCAGAAAAGTTTTTATTTTTTTCCCCCAATGACCTGAATTACTTGATGAGGAGCAGCAATGCAACAAAAAAAGCTGGCATGACAACTTCCAACTTGGCTTCACACCAAGGGGAAGCTGTGGGTTCCCCTTCCTAGGTGGTCTTTATGCCCTGGCATGTTCCTTTGTCTGGTGTGGGTCTCGTTGTGTAGGGAACTTAGCTGGAGGTACAGGGATGGACAGAATGTACCCTGGGGTTCTTTTTAGGCTGAAGATTCTTTGCTTTTTTTCACTTGTCTTCACAGTGTCCTTGTGAGGGGTGTGTGTGTCCAAGGGGACGTGGAAGGCAAGATAGTATTCCCATTTTATAGATGGAAAAATGAAGGCCCAGGGAGAGCAAAGGATTTTGCCCTAACTGAAGCCAAAAAAATCAAAGGGAAACCTGGATTCCTTTCCCACATGCACACGTGGACACTACACAGAAGGAGGTAGCTATTAGGTCATGGCCAGGCTGAAGTCCTCAGAGAGTGCTCAAGAGACAGGTGTATGTCTTCCTGCCGTATGTCCTCCAAGGCACTGACAGGTTGCCAATGCCCAGTCTTCCTTGCCTTCATTGAGACCTGCTTCCGGTTCCAACCCTGTGCTTGACTCCACTTTGGGTTTCTGAGCCCACCAAGGACTCGGGGATCATTGAGGGATTCACCTGGCTGGAGAGTGAGCCAAGGAGAGGAGGAAGGAGATGGATTCTTTTCTTGAGACAGAGTCTCACTATGTCACCTTCAGTAGAGTGCAATGTCGTCATAGCTCACCTCCAACCTCCAACTGTTGAGCTTAAGAAACTCTCTTGCCTCAGCCTCCCAAGTAGCTGGGACTACAGGCGCCCACCACAAGGCCTGGCTGTTTTTTGGTTGTAGTTGTCATTGTTGTTTGGCAGGCCCAGGCTGGGCTCCAACCTGCCACCTTTAGTGTATGTGGCTGGCGCCCTAGCCACTTGAGCTCCAGGCACCCAGCCAAGGAGATGGATTCTTGAGTGGGGTCTAATTGCTTCTACTCTCCTTTCTCTAAGTGCTAAGATGACTAAGAATCCCAGGGTTTAGACAGACAATGCCCTGGTCCTCACTGCCCCCCCCCCCCAAAATATCTGCTTCTTAAATTTTGGGAGCCTAGGACTGCAAGGTTGGGAAGCTTCCTTGCAGAGAATTTGAAGAATGATAGGGGCCTTCCTTGTGGGGACTTGGCTGAGGAGAACCCCCTGGACATGGGCGAGGTGAGGACAGCATAGCAGTCTCCCTTCCTACAGTCCTCAGGCAACAGAGTCCCACACTGTTGAACCTCATGACTTTATTTTTTATTTATTTCTTTTTTTTAGAGACAGAGTCTCACTTTATCGCCCTTGGTAGGATGCCGTGATGTCATAGCTCACAGCAACCTCCATTTCCTGGGTTCAGGTGATTCTCTTGCCTCAGCCTCCCTAGGGTAGCTGGGACTACAGGGACCCACCACAATGCCTGGCTATTTTTTGTTGCAGTTTGACTGGGGCCGGGTTTGAACCTGCCACGTTCTGTATATGGGGCTGGCGCCCTACTCACTGAGCCATAGGCGCCAAACTCCATGACTTTCATAGTGACCCTAATTTCAGAAACAGGAAGTAAGATCAAGTTGTTGTCAAGGGGCTTTCAATGCAGTGAATGATTTGAAAATTAAGATTGTACCAGAAAGTCCACCATGTATGCCCATGTATGTTCCCATGACTGCTCCATCGCCACCACCATCCCAGACCAAACCTCACACACCTGGGGTTCATGTCCTCATGGAATGAGACCAAAAGCTCTAGGCCAGTGGTGGGCAGCACGAGCTGTCTGTGCTCCCATAGCCTCGCAATTCTGTACCTCTGATCCCCCCAGCAGGGCACCTTCCACCCCCACCCTCACTTCCTTTCTTTTCCCATTTTCTTTACTACATCAGGATTGGTTTTCACTTAAGTACAGCTCAGGACCACATGCTAGTGGAGGCAGAGGCTGGGGATACTGTGACCAGATGGACGAGGGTTTGACTCCTGGCTGCACCACCCTTCAGTTGGGGGACATCAGGTATGGTTTTTAATGTCCCTGAGCCTTCTCCTACCAAAGTGGGAGGAGATTGCACCTGCCTTGCAGATGGCTGTGATGCAGAGTGAGCTAATGTGTACAAAGGACAACACAGTGCAGGGCAAGCAGTAAGCCCGCAGAACCCAGTCCTCCCCTCATCTCCCCAACTACCAGCACACTCTAGGACTTGCTCTTCCTCCTCCTGAATGCATTTCCTAAATTGCATCTACCTCTATCCATTGACTTTCCTTCTATTGATGTAATCTTCCTTCTGTCATGTGGGGTCCTAGAAGCCAAGCTACGTCATTATTATTTATTATCTTAAAGCCATGAGGAAGAACGCTGTTCTGATCCCAGCAAATCAATGAACACACAAGCCAAAATCAGCTTAGAGGCCTAGTTTCTTAAACAGTGTGATGATCTGTTTCAGATTTCTAGGAGAAGAGGTTAGGAGGGAACTACAATTCCCCACCTGCAAAAGCCTTAGACGAGATCATTTCACCAAGGATGACAGGAGTTCTTGATGACTGGAAACATTTCTGCTGATTGTGGACCTCCAGCTGAAGAGAGTTAACCAGCAGCTGCTGAGTTTATTTTCATTCTCTTTAATAAGGGAATCAAAGCATCAGGACACACACACTCACTGTATCTCTAATCACCCCAACACCCCACCCACGCATGTTCCACATCCCCTTCTGATTTAGTCAAGTTAAAACTTGCTTACCATGCAATATATTTGTCTGCCTTCTACGGGGGCTGACATGTAAGCAATCTCAGTTCTTCCCCCAAAACCTTCACTTCTGAAATCCCATCATTACCAAATTCTTCCTGCAGAACAAATATTGGCATTGCCCTCTCTCTGCAGCCTCTTTTACTAAGTAGACATAAAGGTGGGGCCAGGGAAGGGAAGAGTTGTATGGAAGTCATTCCATACCATAGAATGCATGAGCTTATCATGGTTAAGTTGTGTGGGTAGTCATGAAAATGCTCCCTACATTCAGAGGAGATAGGAAATGACCAAGTGTTAAACAGTTATTGTGTGCCAGGCATCAGTCTGGATGTATTATACATGTTTTCCCATTTCATTCTTTCAATAACTATGACAGAAGGATTATTATTATTTTTGAGACAGAGTCTCACTTTGTCTCCCTCAGTAGAGTACCATGATGTCATAGATCACAGCAACTTCAAACTTTTGGGCTCAAGTGATCCTCTTGCCTCAGCCTCCCAAGTAGTTGAGACTACCACAATGCCTGGCTATTTTTAGAGACAGGGTCTCACTTTTGCTCAGGCTGGTCTTGAACTCCTGAGTTCAAGCAATCCACCTGCCTTGACCTCCCGGAGTGTTAGGATTACAGGTGTGAGCCACTGCTCCCAGCCAGAAGGATTATATACACTTGGCTGGTGAGAAAAATTGAAGCCCAGGGGTGGCGCCTGTGGCTCAAGGAAGTAGGGCGCCATATGCCGGAGGTGGTGGGTTCAAACACAGCTCTGGCCAAAAACCACACACACACACACACACACACACACTCAAAAAACAAAAAAAAAAGAAAGAAAGAAAGAAAGAAAAATTGAAGCCCACAATGAGGACTTGCTCCATATTATATGGCTTCTAGAAGAGCCAAGATACTAACATGAAACCAGTGGTTCCCAACCTTCCCAATGCCGCAGCCCTTTCATACAGTTCCTGTGGGTCACGACCCACAGGTTGAGAACCGCTGTGTTAAACTGAGCTTTGCTGGCCTCGGAAACTTGTGTAGTCCTTGAGAGATACAAATGAATGGTGCTTGTCTATTTGGCAATGAATCTATTGGAACGATGAAATGAACAAATAGGTTACCAAAAACGGAACAAAAATAAAATTCAAAATGATTTCATGAAAATCCCTGGAAAACAGTTAGCATCTGTCCTCTGAAGACCACTCCTCTCTGCCCTCTCCTGTAGAGGATGCAAAAAATAGTGAGGACCCTTGAGATACTCTTCCTCAATCTCTTTCCATTACAGATAGAAAACAGTTTCCAAATAGGAAGTGGCACAACAGCGTCGGAATTAGAGCCCAGTTTTCAAGTTTCTGGCTTACTGCTATAAAGCGGAGCTCCACTGTAGCCTCCGTGCTTCATAAACTATACATGAGATGAGCTGTTTATTGCTCCTGCAGGGACAAAGGAGACAACGGGCTTTGGCTATGACTTGAGATTTAAGATACTTATTTATTCAACAAATACATATATTTATTAGGCATTGTGCTCAGTAATGACAAAAAAAAAAGATTAAAATATAGGCTGTCAGGAACCTCACAGCTTAGCAAGAAAGATCATTCCAATAATTTTTTTTTATTGTGGCAAGTGCTAAAACAAAGTACAAGCAAGATGTTCAGACAGCCCAGAGGAGGAAGAGGCAAGTTAGTTCTCTTGTGAGTGTTATCTAGAAGGATTCACTGACATGAAGCTAATTTATAGCTTTCACATGAAGGCTATAACCCAATTATAGCACAAGAATATGGGGAAAGGGGCAAGGGAGGGGAAGGGCGGGGGATTTTGGGTGGAGAGACGGTAAATGGTGGGATCACATTTATGGTGCATCTTAGAAGGGTACAGGTGAAACTTACTAAATGCAGAATACAAATGTTTTCATACAATAAATAAGAAAATCCCATGAAGATTATGTTGAACAGTTAGATGAAAATATTTCAGATTTTATATGAAGCCAGCACATTGTACCCCAGGATTGCACTAATGAACACAGCTATGATTTAATAAATAAAATAAAATAAAAAAAGGGATGAGAGTGAGGGCACCAGGCAGGTAAGGCACAGGCTAGACAAGGATACAAATCCCCATCGGGGGAAGCAGGAAAATCAAAGAGAAACCTGCAGAGTAGGGTTGTTGTTTTGGGATAGGGAACAGGAAAGTATGATTCGCCAATGGTTTTCAGGACGTGTGAACCAGTTGGTTCCAGATATTTGAAGTTCATAGACCAAGTACACTCTGAAAACTGGGGCCAGTGTGGTGGGTGAGGGTGGACCATGTGGATTTGTTAACTTTTACTTTTCTCCAGTATGAATCTAAATATCAAATCCTCATTATCGGTTGTCACTATCAGTTCATAAAAGAAAGGATGTTTTGATACCAAAAAAAGAAAGAAGGGTATAATCTCAGAAAGCAGGGTACTTCCTCCCAAGGAAGATCATCTAATGACTTTCTGCCAGTGTCCTTTTTACTTTATTCATGGACTAATACCAGCATTAATAGAATTAAGCACCAAAATCATGGCTGAAGAATACTGCCCATCAGCCCAGGTAGATTTAGATAGCGACAAACCATTTCCTTTTACCCCAAGTGGTGCAATCTTTCACTTGGTATATCCAGAGCATGCCAAAAAAATTGCATGTACATTTTAAGAAAGGGAAAAACGGTATTAAAATTATAATACTCAATAAATATGGATAAAAAAAGGTGAATACAAGACACAGTGAGCACCTCTTGTAATTGCATGAGTCAAATGTGACTTGAGTATTACAATTTTAATTCAGTATTTTTCCTTTCTTAAAATGTGTCTATATTAGGCAGGGTGCAGTGGCTCACACCTGTAATCCTAGCACTCTAGGAGGCCGAGGCAGGTGGATTGCCTGAGTTCAGGACTTCAAGACAAGCCTGAGCCAGAGCAAGACCTCATCTTTAAAAAAATAGCTGAAAAAATAGCTGGGCGTTGTGGCAGATGCCTATAGTCCCAGCTATGTGGGAAGCTGAGGCAAGAGAATCACTTAAGCCGAAGAGTTTGAGGTTGCTGTGAGCTATGACACCATAGCTCTCCACCGAGGGTGATAAAGTGAGACTCTATCTCAAAAAAAAAAAAAAAGTGTATGCATTTTGGGGGGCACCTTCTGTATATGTGAGATAATCTATAAGAATGTGTGAAATTTTCCACTTTGTATTTCCTCTGCTGTGTAAGAACCAAGCTGTAAGTTATTATTTTTGCATACATACATGTAATTTCTTTGTACTCCTTCTAGCCAAAGGTTTCCAGACCTGTCCATCTACACGGTTCCTCTAAAAGCCTTCTACTCCTTTGTAGATTCCAACATTAAGAAAGCAATAACTCTCAAACTCATTAATCCAAAGGCCAACCTTGAACCCTCCCCCACCCAACCCCCACACACTCATTTTGAGGATCAATAATTCTCCAAGGGAATCTTGTCTTCAGGGTCCTGGAGTAAAATGTGGAATGTATACTCTGAAGCTTAGCAACGCAAATTGTCAGCAACAAAGCCATTTCTCCAGCTCTTTTTATGAGAAGAACTTTCCCGTAGCCAGCCAGATGCACAAACAAGACCTTTGAGTGCCTTTTACTGCTCAGATTATATAGAAACTATGTGGCTAAGGAGCAAACTCAGAAATCTATTTTTTTAAACCCTATTAGAAAGAGATAGATTCTCCCAAATAACCCATGCTTTGTAAAGTCCCAAGCCCTAAGTCTAATGAGTCCAGAACTAGAGTTTTGGCAAGTAAGGAAGAAATTCTCCTAACTCTGTCTCCATGATTAATATTTTGACCCCTTAGGAAGAGCCACCAGCAATGATTTTCTTTCTTTCTTTTTTTTTTTTTCCAGCAATGATTTTCAACCTGTGTGTTGTGGCACACTGGCGTGCTATGAGAGGATGTTAGGTGTGCTGTGAAATTCAACCTGTGTGTTGTGGCACACTGGCGTGCTATGAGAGGATGTTAGGTGTGCTGTGAAAAATTTTCAAGATCATTAGTTAAATTGTTTTCAAAAGAAGTTCAAAGCACAGTAAGGATATTCTTTTTTTTTTTCTTTTACTCTTTTTTTTTGATCAACATAATTTAAGTGTGCCATGGAAATTTAACTACACATTCAAGCGTTCCGCAAGATAAAAAAGGTTGAAAAGCACTGCTCGAGGGCATTGGGTGGTCCTGAAATCTAGACCTAATTAGCCACCAGATGTGTGTCCCACGGCCTCGGTGAGACTTGTAGAGGTTGACATCACACCTGGGATCATAGGATTCAAGGCTGGTCAACTGTTTTTCCTCATAAGAGAAAGATGGTACCCTTGAGAATTGAGTTAGGTAGAGCAAGGGTGGAACAAAGTCCTGTGATAAAATAAAATTAGATGGTGGAGATGGGAGCTCAGAAAGAATCCACTTGCAGTCACTTTCTTTCCCTATTAATCTACTCACAAGCCCTCACAATCCCCCCCTACCTCCATAATTATGTAGGGAGCTGTAATCTTAGCACCCTGGGAGGCTAAATCGAGTGGATTGTTTAAGCTCAGGAGTTGGAGACCAGCCTGAGCCAGAGCAAAACCCCCATCTCTACTAACATAGAAAAACTATCTGGGCATCATGGCAGGTCCTGTAGTCCCAGTGACTCAGAAGGCTGAGGCAGGAGGATCCCTTGAGCACAAGAGTTTGAGGTTGCTGTGGGCTACGATACCAAGGCACTCCACTCCCTCTCAAAAAAGGTTCAGGGAAAGAAGCCCAGGAGTCACAAGCGTGCTTACAATGATAACTCCTGGGAAATAATCTTCTTTCTTGAGGGCTGGATAGCAGACCTATCTTTCTTGGGCAGTTTCTGTGAGACACTGTCACGGTGTTCAAAGGGAAGCTGGCCCACTGACTGTGGGCCTTGGGTTGATTCTTCACGATGAAGAGGATGTTAGGGTGAGCCATTTATAACCCCATAGCTACTTCTCTCTGAGACTCAGAGTCCAGCACAGTTTCTGTGCAGGGCCAGGAGCCTGGGATCTGACCCAAAAATATAATTTTGGCCAGGTTAGTGGCCAAATAGTTGAACTAACTAGACTTGGAGCCTGAAAAAAAAATCTTTAACCATAGATCTTTTATCCGGGTGACTTTCTTTTCTCTTTTTCTAACTCCCCAAATAAAGCAACGTAAGAAGGTTGCCTATTTCCACCTACTGCCACTTTTAGGAAGTTCAGTCCTTCAAAAAAACCCAGAATAAAATTCTCTGTTAAAAAACAAAATAAACAATCATTTCCAGAGACATCTGTTCATAGTCTCTGGGGAAAGTGGCCTCTCTAATATCCCACTGGCTTGAGACCCAGGGAATTCTCTTATTATCTGTTGTAACTGAAGGCCCTTCAGGCCCTTGAGCTCAGGCCCCCCTGGAAACTATTCTCATACCTACGGCGGACCTGTGTAACCTTTCACAAGGCTGTCTTTAACTGAGCTAAATAGCAGAAAGAGTTTCCAAAGTTGAGAAATGTGAACTCAGAGAAAGACTCGGAGGTTGTGATTCAGACACTGTCAGACACCCTGTTAGATGGTTCAATGGGTAGGCTTCGGGCCAAAGACTCAGCTCGTCAATAAAAGGTCAACCCACTTTGGTTCCTCTAAGTTTTTACGCAGACTTCAAAGCACTTGGGTGCTGGTGGCAAAACTTTGCTTTGGTCTATTATGAGACCTTATAGCCATGGGCAATTTGAGCAAGTCAGGTTGGTTTCCGAGTCCAAGTGAGTCATTTTTCTAGGCTATGACTGATGTCACGTAGGAGACAGTGGCCCCCAAGCCAACAGATCCTCTTATCCACCGAGACAGGGAAAGACCACCACTCCAAGGCTTGTAGAGTGAGTACATTTCAAAAATGCCAGGTCCCTACAAGGCATTTCCCTAGGGTGTATGCCATTGCTACACCCAGCCCAAGAGTTGGAGGTTGCTGTGAGCTGTGATGCCACTGCACTCTACTGAGAGCTACATAGTAAAACTCTGTCTCAAAAAAAACCTTTTTGCACTTCATATTAATTACCCTGGGGAACTTCAGGCTACATTGCACAATAAAAAGACCCAATTAGAACATTTCCCACTGTCTTTTTGTTTCTTGGCAATTCTGCCAAGAACTCAATTGTGAGTACTAGAGTACTCACAATCCACATGTCAGGAGTAAGGAGGTAAACGACATAACACCTCCCCTCAAGGAAACTGGGAGCCAAGGTTAAAACCTGGCTGTAACAAGGGCTCACAGGGAGAAGGCCAATGTGCTCCATCACAGTTCAGGGGAGGGGGATGGTTTGCTGTGGGCAAAAATTGTCAGGAGGGGTTTTCAGAGCAAGGCAGGGACATCTTGAGGGAAGAGTCAAAAGGAAGGAATTGGTTTTATCCTCAGCCCTCCATCCTTTTTACCCGAGTACACTCAGTTCCTCTTGGAAACAGTGGGCTGGTGAGCGGATGCTACGGGACCATATGGAGATGCAAGCCAAAGGCCCATGACCTTGTGCAGACCACTGCGTCACCATGGAGTGTTGAGACGAGCGTCAGAAGGAAGAACAAACTCATTTTAAAAAGCCTACAGATGTCGGAAACTGTGAGCATTACCCCCAAAAAAACAGCTTGAAAGGCTACCACTCCCCTTGGGTGACCAGCAGAATTTGCCACTTCAAGAGCCTCGTTCTCGTTAATAAGATTTCATTTTATTATTTCCATGCTATGTAATTTCTCCCACTGCCTTTTAGTCTGGAACATTAAACTTTTTACACTTCATATTAATTACCCTGGGGAACTTCAGGCTACATTGCACAATAAAAAGACCCAATTAGAACATTTCCCACTGTCTTTTTGTTTCTTGGCAATTCAGAACCAATCAATAACGTCCTTAGACCCTCCCAAGAAACAACTAGATCTATTAATGCCTTCGGACAAAGAAGGCAAGAAAATTCAAAGCAGCTGGCGCAGAATCACACAACTATGCAAGTTAGTGCCAGCCCACGGGCTTGTCAGAGTATGGGAGCTGGGAGTTTTTAATACAAAACAGAAAATATAACCATAGCACTCATGTTCCTTTTGTAATGAAACATGATGATTTGGTTAAATGTGGAGCAGAGTGTCTTCTGAAGTTCTGGACACCTACAGGCCTCCAGGGTTCACACCCACATTGCAGATCACTGTCTGGGGCAGTCTGCTGTTTACACCAGGTGAAGCCTCCCCTTGGCATGTCAAGTTACATCCCACACTGTCAACATCAAGGTCAGAAATTACCCACGAGAGTAAGATGAACGCATGAATGTTCAAATCGAAAAAAATAAGATGAAAACGTTTAAGCTATAATGATGTTTAGAAAAGAAATGTTAAGTTTATCCACTAAACCCTAAAGCTTAACGGAATCCGAAACTTGGGAAATGATTTGAAAAAAATGGACTCATTGTTTGTAACTCTGGTCATGATCCAAACCAAGGAAGAGACTCAGCTCTCCCTGTTAAACCATTCCACCTAGCTCTAGGGACTTTGCACGAGTTATAAGCCTTGAGGAATGGGATCTCGAAGCAAGTATGGAAAGAGTAAGTCTGAGGTCTCCACATAATGGCTAGGACTGGCCTCTTCCTCACTCCCACAGCGGAGCCGCTCCATAGGGACAATGGCTGCCTCAGTTTCCCCGGCCACCCCAGATGAGCAGCAGCGCCTCCTCCAGTACCCACAGCTGATGTCTCATGCTGCACACCTGCCCTCTGCATGAGTCCAGGTGAATAAAACTCCTGTCAGCACTGACCACAGGCTGCGTCTGGTGCCACTGCTGGCTTGTGGGTACCACTGTCAGTTCCTTGACCGATTTACAAGTTACGTATTAACACTTACATATCTTTATCACAAAATATTGAAAAGTTTATCATCTGATACTTTTCTCCCAATAGTTCTGGAAGGCAGAGAATGCTGTCTACAGATAATTCAGACAATGAGATAGTACAAAGGTTGACGGAAGTGCCAAGAACACATGGCCACTTCCTGAGCTGGGATTCAACCCCATTTCTGTGGCTCCATGTTCCTCAGTCTCCAGAGTCATGAGATCTTTGGGATCAGGGTCCTATTTTTCCACCCTTTCTAAGGCATTGAAGGCCGGCACTCTGTTACATCTGAGGGATGGTGAAGAGGAAAGAGAAGGGGCTCTGGAAAGAAAGCCATGCTCGGATCTCAGCTCTGTCACTCGCTAGCTGCACATCCTTGAGCAAACTACCTACCCCCTGTGAGCCTTTCAGTCTTCATCTCTGTAAAAATGGGACCAACCCCCACCTCATAGTACTGCCAGGAAGATTAAATAAAATAACCAAGGTATAGCAGTCACCTAAGGGATATGCGCTCCCACTCTCCCCTGCCCTCTGCCTCCCCCACCCACGAGGCTCCATTGGTACCATTTAGAACCAACCCCAGCCTATGGTGTGAGCAGACCACACATTTATACACACAACCTCAGGTTGAAATGAACATCAATAGCAGTACTGATGCAAACAGATTCCCGCAGGGTGGGCGTGCTGGGTGTAAGGAGGGTGGAATGTGGAGGCTGGGAGACTCGGCAGGTGTTGGGGGACCAGTTTCAGGTTCTGCCTGTTGTGGCAACTTGGGGAGCCACCTGGGCTGCACCAAAGCCTGGTGTCTAGGATCTTTGCAGCTGGTGGCTGCCTTACCTAATAGTTACCCCAGGCTCTCCCATGCCATGGGTGCAGTTTCCATTACGGGACACATCTACCTTCTTTCTCTACTTGAGCTCTATGCTATCTGAAGTTTTCAAAGTCTGGAAAGGCATTCTCTGCTACCTTGTTGTGAAGTAAGGAGAAAATGTAAAAATCAAATGGTTAAATGGGGTGATTTGAGAACACCTCTTATAGAGCCAAGATGAGCAGCATGGAGGATTCTGGAAGGTGTGGAGCAACAAGAAGGTAGCAGCCAAAGCCCAGTGCAAACTGCAACATAAGTTGGTGTAATTTACAGGAGAATGGGTGAGGGGAGACGTGGTCGTCTGTAAGCTGACAGCTTTCATCTGACAATGTTAACTCTAAGAGATGAGATCTGCCTGGAAGGAACACTGAGGTTCTACTGCCCAGACCAGCCGTGCCCAGGATGTGCTGAGGGCCCAGCACAGGCATGCTAGTTTCCTCATTGACAGAATGCGGGGGTTGGACTGGGCTGTCTTTGGAATCAGACAAACCTAGGTTCAAATTCAGGCTCCACCACTTGTTATGTAACTTTGGGCAAGTTTCCTTCCATCGCCAAGTTCCAGTGCTCTTACCTACCTGGTGGGAATGAGAAAACATATTTCCAGAAGCTGTTTGAGGGTTAAATGAGGAACTATATAAGTATCTACCCCTTTGCACAGTGGCAAGTCCATATAGTTCCCAGTACAGTAGCTGCTTGCTCAGCAACTACTTGTCTTTTTCCTTTTTTCTGTCTCTATGTTGCCAAAAATCCTTGAATCTGTGCTGCAATGCAATGACTCAGTCCCTAATTATTTTACGTGACTACCCTGGCCTCACTAAGCCTTGACTGAAGCATCAATAGATTCAACTTGAACAAGAGGATGGAAACAAGTGTGAGGCAGGATGGTGGAAGTAAAAGGGCCCAGAACCGGAAGGCAGTGGACCTGGCTTTGATTTCTAGCTCCTCATTCGCCGGCCATAAAGCACATGACTTTGATCACAATTTTCTATGATCACAATTTTCTAGCTATTTCTGAGCTTCCGTTTTCTCCTTTGTAATGTGCAGATAATCACATATATAAAAGCGCTCTGTGGGTTGGAAGGTGAAATTGACACATTAGTGGTCAGTCGCATGCTGCCATTCCTGGTGTTTGCCTGGGAAGGTCCAGTTATTTGGGTTTGAAAATGTAGTTCAAATGTTTTGAGAGCTATCTAATTCCCCTTTAGCAGCCAAATAAAACTACTAACTGCGCCCAGACCCTAATCTTCAAAATCAAACGGCTATCCCAGGGATTACTGGGGACGTAACCCCTGAAAAGGCAGGGGTGGTTTTTCTTTGCCATGAACAAATCCCTCTAGGGACCCAGGGAGTCACTAACTCCTAGTGGCTTGATCTTGAAAAACAAAACAATAAACCCCCCTCTTATTTTAACAGCTAGCATAGGGCAGGGCAGGAGGAACCCCCACCCACGCTTGCTCTGAACAGAAATCATGCTGCAACCGATGTGAAAACAAGATAAGGAGCAATGTCAGTCAACAGAGTCGGGCCTCCCATAGAGTGGGCTGCTTTCTGTGCATTCTGCCCAGACGGGAAGCCAGAGGCCCTAACCACCTGTAATGCTGCTCGGATAGAGCCAGGATGGGCAGCTGCTGGGACCATATATGTGACATCTTCTAGTCTTTAACTAAAGTCTTTTTAAAATATATATTTAGTGACTTAGTGCCCTGTAGAAATCACCACTATGGTTGAAATTCTGCTACCTCAGAACTGAGGAGTTAAAATTAATTTGTTAGAGAGACTTTGACTTGAGTCTTCCCCTTGGTCAGAAGCTCTGATCCTTTTTACTCCTTCTGTGTTCGTTTCTGTCTAATAAAATCCTATCTTGCCACTAAAAATAAAATAAGATAAAATAAAATAATTTGTTATTGGGTCAGGTTGGGTGAAGTCATAAGCTTAATGCATCTATTCAGTAACTTCCCAACAGCTTTATACTATAGATACCTCTATTTTATTTATTTATTTATTTTTTGAGGCAGAATCTCAAACTGTGGCCCTGGGTAGAGTGCCATGGTGTCATAGCTCATAGCAACCTCCAACTCCTGGGCTCTCGAGAGCCTCTTGCCTCTTTTTTTCTATTTTTAGTAGAGTCGGGGTCTCACTCTTGTTCAGACTGGTCTCGAACTCATGAGCTCAAGCAATCCACCTGCCTTGGCCTCCTAGAGTGCTAGGATTACAGGTGTGAGCCTCCACACCCAGCCTATAGATACCTCTAAATGAAAACTTCATTTGTTCAACCACTTCTGGCATGGCTGGGATGTAGGAACCAAGGTGCTAATGCCGAAATTCTGCAAGGCAGTTAGGCACAGTGTGATGAGGGTCCAAACAGCATGGCCAAGGTGCAGAAACAATCATACTACATAAAACATGACATGCACAAATACTTATGAACAGTGGGGGGAAAGTGAAAAAATAAGAGAGAAAGAAATCACAAGGTCTCCTAAGAGCTACTAAAAGGAAGACAGTGTCACAGGCACATTAGCATTCACCACACCTCTGATTTTTCTCTCTCTGAGAATGACGGAGTGACTACCACGGGCTCCAGGAAGACATTCCTAGGAGGGTTGAAGTGTTATCAAAACACCAAGTTGGCCAGGCATTATAGGCTCACACCTATAATCCCAGTACATTGGGAAGCTAAGGCAAGAGGAATGCTTGAGGCCAGGAGTTCAGGATCAGCCTCAGAAACACAGTGAAAACCTGTCTGTAGAAAAAAAAAAATTAAAAATTAGCAGGGCATGGTGACGTGTGCCTTGTCATTCTAGCTACTTGGGAGGCTGAGGTGGGAGAATCACTTGGGCCAGGAGTTTGAGGTTACACTGAGCTATGGTCACACCACTGCACGTCAGCCTTGGTGACAGAGTGACCCCCTATCTCAATAAGTAAATAAAGAAACATACAACAAACCACAAAGTCAGGAGGACTCAACATGTTTGCAGAGGAAAATCCAGAAGCTCCCTGGCCCACTGGCCCAACACTGGAAATTGCTATCCATTGGAGGGCTCCAACCAGATAATGCTGGAGCTTCTAGCTCCTTCCAAGCATCCCTGTGACTGAGTGATGACAGGAAGAGGTAGAAGGAATAAATGCAAGGTTTTGGATTTTAAAGCAGACTAGTTGTGAAGGGCATGCCTTGGGATACCCCAAATGAAGCACATACTAAGTACCAAGCTCTATGCGAGGAGCTGGGGATCTCAAAGTCAAGGTGACACCCAAGGCACCCTGTCCAACAAGTCTTAGTTACAGACATGACCTTGGGTTCTTCTTCTCTGCGCTTAAACCCTCACTCCACTGGCTTCAAATCATCCATGGTCATGCTTCCTGGACTTCAGCGACTTCCATATCAAGTTGCTAGTTTTGCTGTATCCACCTTTGTACTCAACGTATTTAAGTATTTTTCTTTCTTTTTTTGTTTTTATTTTAGAGACCAGGTCTCTCTATGTTGCCCAGGCTGGAGTGCAGTGGCTGTTATTCACAGGCACATTACAGCCTTGAGCTCCTGGGCTTAGTGATCCTCCTGTCTCAGCCTCTCACATAGCTGAGACTACAGGCATGTGTTATTGCGCCTGTGCTATGTATTTTTCATTAAAATAAGTCATTTACTCAACTACTTTTTAAAGAGAATTTTATGACTACCATAAATGGAAAACTAGTACCACTCATCATAAAAACAAGACAAAACAGGAAACAAAGGAATCTTAATCAATTCTAGTTACATCCTTTTGCTATGCGTGTTATAAACCTAAAGCCGATAGCTCTGATTTAAAAAAGAGAGAGTTTGATGGGGCACCGTGGCTCATGCCTGTACTCTTAGCACTCTGGGAGGCTGAGGCAGGAGGATCCCTTGAGCTCAGGACCAGTAGGAGCAAAGGTGAGACCCTGCTTTCTCTACTAAAAATAGAAAAATTAATCAGGGCATGGTAGTGCACACCTGTTAGTCCTAGGTACTCAGGAGGCTGAGACAAGAGGATCACTTGAACCCAGGAGTCCAAGGCTGCTGTGAGCTAGGCTGATGCCATGGCATTGGGTAACAGAGTGAGACTCGGTCTCCAGAAAAAAAAAAAAAAAAAAGAAAAGAAAGAGAGTTTAACAAGTAGTACAGATTTATTAAAGATCAATTAGCTTTGAATTGAGATTTCCTCCTTGTAATTAGATCTGTAAAAAGAATAATTGCTCACTAAAGGATTCATCATGGTCTCAATGTCACGTCCGTACATGATCCAAACCCATGGTCCCCCTAACACCATCTGTGCTCCCTAGCCCCCCTCATGACTGGGTGTCCATCACTGCATCCCCAGAGCCTGGAAAAGCCATCTGGGAAAACTCCAGGCATGCAATGCAATTGTGTGAATGAGCGGATGGATGCATAGCTGAGCCTCACCATTCTTTTTTCCAACCACACTCCACAGACTTATTTTTCCGCCAGTGATCCACATCCGCTCATCCCTCCACACCCCGTCCACCCCGTCCCCCTCATGGAGTGTTTTTCTTCTTCCCCATCTGCTCTCCTCCAGCTGGGTAACTGTAAAGCCCTCAAGTCTTATTAGGTCATGTCCTTTTCCCTTGACAATTTCTCCTTACCGCTCTGGACTGAGAACAGCAATCCTTCTTAGCATGCCCAGCCCTTGATTACAGCACTTAGCACATTATAATCATGAATTTGCTCGTCCTTTCTCTCCCAACAAGTCTCTAAACTCCTTAAAGGGAAATGTGTCTTCTCTCTCTGTCAGCAGCAGCTGGGATTAGCTGGTCCACCACAAACATGTGTTGGATGAAAGAGGCAGAACCAGGACACGGACCCGGCTAGGCCTGAATAGCCCCAGTGCTCCTAACCACCACTCTGGCCTGCTCTGCGACCGTTTTCTGTCTGACTTACCACTCTCCTTCATGATCAGAAGCCCAACCCTGGGCGGATGGACGTGGGCCTGCCAGGGGATATCACTGACTGTGCCCTTTGAGAGGACAAATAAGTCGCCAAGCACATCCTGGGCAAAGCACAAGACCCCCCCACAGATGGCCGCCACCACCCTTTGCTTAAGCTATGGGACTCAGCAAAATCACCTGCTCCACACTCGCCCAGCAGAAGGCCAATCAAGGCAAGCTTTCCATTGATCCAAAAAATGTCTCTTTTTTTACTTGTAAAAACCCCACATTTGACATTTTGGGATTTTCCTGCATGCAAGTGGTGGGTGGCTCCAGCAATAACAGATGAACTGGTGTTTTTGAAAGCTGAATTAAAAACACTTTTAAATAAAGATTTTTAGCCTTAACTTGACTGAAAACCAAAGCAAGAGTCCGGCAGCACTCCCGAGGGAGAAAGAACTTTGGTTGGGTTTTCTTTTCTTTTTTTTTTTTTTTTTGCAGTTTTTGGCCGGGGCTGGGTTTGAACCCGCCACCTCTGGTATATGGGGCCGGTGCCCTATTCCTTTGAGCTACAGGTGCCGCCCTGACTGGGTTTTTGTTTGTTTGTTTGTTTGTTTTTTAGAGACAGAGTTTCACTTAATCGCCCTTGGCAGAGTGCATCACAGCTCACAGCAACCTCAAACTCCTGGGCTTCAGCGACTCTCCTGCCTCAGCCTCCCGAGTAGCTGGGACCACAGGCGCCCGCCACAATGCTTGGCCATTTCCTTGCTGCAGTCTGGCCAGGGCTAGGTTCGAACCCATCACTCTCGGTATATGGGGCCGACACCCTACCCACTGAGCCATAGGCGCCGCCCCCTTGGGCTGGGTTTTTACAACTGTGTTCTCAGCACAAGGGAAAGGGGTTATAGCTGCTCTTTCTTCACCCCTGGTCCTGTGTTGACAGCCTCTGAGATAAGAAAGGCTGGTTCCCCCTAGTCTGCACCCAAGCAAATGAGAGAAATGCTACTTGGCTGCAGAAATGTTCATCCAGAAAAGACAGACTTAATCCTACAAAACCCAGCTTCAATATTTGAATAAACTTTGAGAGGGGGAGAAAAGAAATAAGAGCCACCTTATAAAAGTTCCTTCCTGCTTCTTGATGATGTTACCAGAACTCACTGCAAGAAAGGCCCGGCAGAGGCCGGAACACACAGCCATATGGTTTCATTTTTCCAGCGATGAACTTCTCAGGAGAAACATTCTGTTTTGGAGAGAGAGGCAAACATATCTGGCCAACAAGTTAACCACGACCTTTCATTTGCTGGAAATGAGCAGAGCCTCGGGAGAAAAATCCTGGATAGAGGAAGGATGCAGAAGACCTGGAGTTTGGTTCTGATTTTGTCAATTACTTGCTTCATGGCCTTGGGCAAATCATTTAAATGCTCTGGGTTTCAGCTTTGCACGGAAGTGAGAGGATCAGTCCTCAGGACCACGCTGAAATCCTGTGCTATTAGTCGGGCCTTGCGGAGAGCAAGATGACCTTTCTGACTCACCCTTCCAGGTGCCACACCCTTATGGCAAACCCTCTTCCAGCGCACCACCCTCAGCCAACATTTCTACCATAGAGGCACGAAGATGTGAAATAACGGGGAAAGGATGGGTGTCAGAGGGAGGCAAAGCTTTAGGCGTCTCTAGCTGGCTCTCGTGAATATGTATCTAAACTTTAGCAGCTGCGTGGCTGGTGATAACGGATTCAGAGTTCCCAAGGTCTTGGTCAGGAACACTCGGGAACAGCCGCAGCCCGACTGCCCTGACCCCTCGTCTGGGTAGGTGCTGCCTCACCTCACTGGCTTAAGCAATGTGTGTCAGTGGCTTCCACATGCACCTGACCTTCAGAGAGGCTAGCACAGCCGACACACACCCTTCCAAAACCATGAGAACTCTTAGCATTTCACTGTAGAAAATAAAAAATCAGATGTAAAGTTAGCCCATAACAATAGCTACCATTTATAGAGAGCTGTGAGTAAGGCACTGTGCTAAGTATATATGTATTATTATGTAGCATAATCCTCAGGTCAGTGCTTTCAAATGGCTGTTATAGCTCCATTTACGAAAGAGAAAACTCAAACTTCCTTTTTTTTTTTGGAGACAGAGTCTTATGTGGTGGACCCCAGGAGAGTGCCGTGGTGTCATAGCTTATAGCAATCTCACACTCTTGGGCTCAAGCAATCCTCTTGACTCAGCCTCCCAAGTAGCTGGGACTATAGGCACCCACCACGATGCTGGGACTTGCTCCTGCTCAGGCTGATCTCAAGCTCCTGAAACTCATGCAATCCACCCACCTCGGCCTCCCAGAGAGCTAGGATTACATGAGCCACGGCAAACTGCCCAAAACTCAAGCTTCCATTCCCATTCTGCTAATCAGGACATAAAACTTTATGTGTAAGAATATTCATCTCAATAAAATGACCCATGGCTCAGTGCCTGCGGCTCAAATGGCTAAGGCGCCAGCCATGTACACCTGAGCTGGCGGGTTTGCATCCAGCCTGGGCCTGCCAAACCACAATGATGGCTGCAACCAAAAAAAAAAAAATGGCTGGGCATTGTGGCAGGCACCTGTAGTCCCCAGCTACTTGGGAGGCATAGGCAAGAGACTAGCTTGAGCCCAGGAATTGGAGGTTGCAGTGAGCTGTGATGCCACTGCACTCTATCCAGGGTGACAGCTTGAGATTCTGTCTCAAAAAAATAAATAAATAGGCTCGGTGCCTGTGGCACAACGGGCTAAGGCGCCAGCCACGTACACCTGAGCTGGCGGGTTCGAATCCAGCCCCCGGGCCCGCCAAACAACAATGACGGCTGCAACCAAAAAAATGGCCGGGCGTTCTGGCGGGCGCCTGTAGTCCCAGCTACTTGGGAGGCGGAGG
>CAUYON010132755.1:0-33680 GCA_963573935.1 Arctocebus calabarensis
GAGTCTGTTGCCTCCACCTCCCAAGTAGCTAGGACCACAGGCGCCCACCACAATGCCGTCATTGTTGTTTGGCAGGCCTGGGGCTGGATTCGAACCCGCCAGCTCAGGTGTACGTGGCTGGCGCCTTAGCCCACTGAGCCACAGGCACCGAGCCTCCACTGAATGTTTTCAAATGACTTGTCAAAGATCAAATAACAGTAAATAGCTGGGTTCATCTCTTGGTTCTCTATTCTGTTCCAGACATCTACCTCTCTGTTTTTGTGCCACTACCATACTCCTTTGATCGCTATCAATTTATAATATGGTCTGATGTCTGTTAGCGTGATTCCTCCTGCTTTTTTTTTATTTCTGAGTAATGTCTTGGCTATTTGGGTTTTTTTCTGATTCCATATAAAATGATGTATTACTTTTTCAACAATGGAACTTTAATAAGGACTGCATTAAAATTGTATATTGCTTTGAGTAGTATGGACATTTTAACAATGTTGATTCTTCCCAGCCATGAGCATGGTGTGTTTCTCCATTTGTTAACATCTTCAGCTATTTCTTTTCTTAGAGTTTCATAGTTCTCTTTATAGAGATCTTTCACATCCTTTGTTAGGTAAACTTCCAAATATTTCATCTTCTTTGGCAGAATAGAGTCCTTGATTGTTTTTTCAGTTTGGCTATTGTTGGTATACATAAAAGCTACAGATTATAAATGTTGAGTTTGTAACCTGAGACTCTGCTGTATTCCTTGATCACTTCTAAGAGTTTTGTAGTAAAATCCCTGGTGTTTTCCAGATATACAATCATATCATCTGTGAAGAGTTTAAGTTTGATCTCTTCTGACCCTATATGAATACCCTTGATCATCTTTTCTTCCCTAATTACAATGGCTAGCTTATGGTGGCAGAAGTCAATAGTCATATTTAGCAAAAGGAAGACATATCTACCAAAGTTTGACATATTGTGGGTTATAGAACAATTTAAAAATGGATTAATATGTAAACCATATGGAATACAAAGCATAATGTAAATAATGTGAATAACCATAGATAAAATGGTAAATCAGAAAAATATGAAAAAATAAATAATGAAAATTATTAAATGGATTATAATTATTATAATTAGTTTGATTACGATCATCCCTGTTAATAAATAGCTGCACAGTCAGTCTACCTAGAAAGAATTCTTTTATGTAACACTCTTTCATACAAATACCATGGTGGCTTAGATAATCTGCGTAATGGGTGTAATTTTAATGACTTCAAACTAAATCTTTTACTAAGATTTTAAAAAGTTACAAAGTGAAAGTGAAAGAGAACATTTCATAAGTATTGGGCAAATTGAATTTGGGTGTTTGGATTTCTCTACTCATTTAAAATCTTTAGCTATATGTTGATCTGGACTTTTATTCCTTATGTGCATTGATATTTACACTAGGCTTAAAATTTTTTGAAATGTTTAATCCAATTTTAGATTTTTTAAATGAGATTGTCTTGCAACATAATATAACACAATGAGAAAATGTAAATATTTTTATGAGACAAAGTAGAAGCAATGTGGTTGGAAAAGTACAGTCCTTAAAGTCACACTACCTGTGTTTGAGTCAGCTCAGCCCCTTGCTAGCTATATAACAGTCAAAGGGATACTTTTCTCATGCTCTGCTTCACTTTCCTCATTTGAAAAACGACAATGTAATTTTATGTTTCCTCCCCACAGGAGGGCCTTGGAATTAATTGAGTTAATAAACTATGGAATTTAAAGTAGCGCCCAACACAGGATAAATATTCAGTACATGCTAAGTCTTATCACACAATTACATTATTTATTGATTTTATCTTCCAGATAATTTTTAAAAATTAAGTATATAATAAGTATATAATTAGCATAGAAATTTTAAAGAAAAATTACTGAAATAACTGAAATAACATCATTCTAAAACCTGAGTTAGAATACATAAAATTTTGCAGGTTGGCAACATGAATGACCAAATAGTGTATTTTAGTTTCAAATTAGTATTACTGAAATTCTTGTTTACGCAAACTGTTTAGAAATCTGACACTTGTACTTCTTCTTCAGAGGATCTCAGTCTTGATGAATGGATCAAATTGTCTTCTACATTACAAAAAAAAACAAAAAAACCCCTAAAATCCATTTTTTTCTCACTTTGTATAAACTTTCCAGTTGATGTTTATGAATCTCATTAGAGGTCTCCACTTGAGTATACACAAATTTGGGGGGATTATAATACTGAATAAACCATGGGAATTATAACCAATATTCCACAAAATTCAATATATTATCCAGAAATCTCTGGAGATTACAAGAAAGAAAGCACAGCTGTGATTGCAATAGAAGTGTCTACTTAATGTCAAACTATCCAAAGTGAAAGTGAATTGTCACAATGAGACTGCAGACAGTTTTTCTACCTGTTAATGAGCTCCTATATGTCCACATAGAAGCCAGCATTTTTTGTTCTCCTCACAGCAACAAGCCTCATACTGGGTATAACCATTGGGTGCAATCCCACCACCAGTTCTATGAAGTGGAGTCTATGCATTATGTTTATGTTATCACCTTCTTATCTGTAAAATGGTAAATATTTATATCCCATGGAGACAGAAAGCCAACATAGGTGTTCTTACATTATTTTGCCTCTTTTGTCAGAATTTGTTAGTAATTGCAGAAATACCTGCACAGAATCCATGATGTACTATACACGTGATGTTTGGGTCAAATTTCAACTTTGCATAGGATTCAGGAACAGTAACTAAAATCTGACCAACTGCAACCTCTATAAAATGACAAAGTATCCCAGTGAAATTGGTCTAAACATGTCTATCATTCTCTAATATGATGTGTTTCTAATTTTTCACAAAGCCTTATTAAAAATTGTGTGAGTACATAATATAATTTAGAAGGGCTTTCCTTTCATTTGGTTGGCATCTCCAGAGGAGTTAATATTTGTTCTGGGGATCAGTGAGCACTAGAGATGAAATTAAAGATAATGCGTTGATCTCTTTTTCATCTAAGAAATCCCTTCTAAGCCTCATTGACTGAAGACTCAGTATATATGTCAGGATGTGGAGAACAAAAAAAAGAAAACTCAAAAATTAAAAGTCTGAAAAAATAGTTATCTAATTCAATCTCAGTTTTTCCATGATTCTGTTTTATATACTAACTTGCTATCCCCCTTAAATATATATTTCTATAAACACTAATTTGGAAAGATAAAAATTTGTTTTTATATTTTTAAGTGCCTCATTTTACTATAAAAATTAATTAGAATAATTGCCAACTGAGATATCACAAAGCACTGAAAATATGATAGTATCTTACTGATGGGATTTTTTTTCCATGCTTATTTTGATTTGAAATGGACTAAAGAAGTTATAGTCATTCTTATGAAATACTCCTTTGAGTTGTATTATCTTGTTTTATTAAATTGCAATTAATATGATAGTTACATAGGATACAAGTTCCGAGAAATATGTCTTAATCAGTGAATTTACTTCTTACACAAATAATGCATTTTAACATTTCTATACAGAGAAAAATTTAGCTATTTACATATGAAGGTTTTAAAAATATGTTGAACAAATCACTTCTTTATGAATATATTTATAAAGCATAATAGAAAACATTGCTGACATTTTTAAAGGTTTTTTAAAATTTTATGAAAATATGTTCAAATATCATGAATTCAAACTTCTCTCCTAATCACATAGAATCTAGATTTTCCTATGCTGTTTTAGTCACTTTAAATGTTTAATATATTATAGTAGAAGTTCAAAAAACTATCTGGCAAAATAAGTTGGAAATACTACCACAGATGTTACACACAAAATCTGTCTTTACCAATATTTTTCCAGGATTCAAGATGGCTGATTGAAAGCTTTTCATGCCCACTTCCTCTCCTCCACTTACAAGAAGCAAAATAGTGTGTAGACAGACAATCACACTTCAAATACATTATCCAAGAGAGAACAGTGGAATTCAACAAAAAAGTGACAGGAAACACTGAAACAGAACAGGGGAAGGAAGAGAGGCAGCCTGCTTGGCTGGAATTGTTGGAGAGCCAGGAGTGATTCCCAATGCAAGGAAAAGGTAGACTGAGAGACTTCCAGTGGCCAAATCTCCACCATGGAATCATGCAATCCTGGCCAGCCCTGAAATGAACATAGAGAACTGTAGAGAGACAGTGGCACAGGACTCCTCCAAGAATGGAACTTATTCTGGGTCTCACACTCTTTCTGAGGCCTAACATACAGCATGTTGTTTATAATTTTCAAACCTAAGCTTTAGTAGACTTCATGTTGCACTAGGACCCAGAGTCACTCACCAAGAATGCAATTAACCTGGGCTGTCAATGCTGGGACTG
Source organism: Arctocebus calabarensis (assembly GCA_963573935.1). NCBI lineage: Eukaryota > Metazoa > Chordata > Mammalia > Primates > Lorisidae > Arctocebus > Arctocebus calabarensis. The sequence continues at coordinate 4,367 of CAUYON010132755.1, forward strand.
GGGTGTGGGCAGAGAGCACTCATGGAGCCAGGTCTGAGAAGCAAGCAATGCATGGGCTTCAGTATTTGCTGCTGGGAACTGAATGTCTTCAAATCTAAGACTTAAATGCCAGCAGGATGTGAGTTTTTGCTGGGAATCGGTCATGAAATGGGTGGAGACTCCTGCAGCCAGGACTTGAGTGTAAACTAGGTGTAAGCTTCTGCTACCAAGTCTGGGGACAAGCCTTATCAGGGTTGGGGCATGCAGAGAACACATGTTCCTCACCCACTGGCAATAGCTGTATCTACTAAGGCTGTCCCTACTCTCTTGAGTTTCTATGCCTCAGTTCAATAGCTACTGCCCCAAGCGTTCCTCCTGGAGCCTGAAGTTCACCTGCTCCCACCTTCCAGGGCTGGTGGCTGCTCTCACCTTTATGGGATATGAACAAATAAAAGTTTCATCTCCTTCTAAGACAGAGCAGATAGCCTCAGATCCTCAAGATTTCCCAGTACATTCCACCACTTGGGCCTCTGAGCACTCCTCCTGGGGGTCTGAGGTTTGGACTAAACTTCCAGGTGTTAGGGCCTCCACTGGCACCTACCTATGAAAGCCAAGTGTAGCCTGGAGACTGGGCCATCCAGCTCATTGCAGCCATAACATCAATTCATACCATTTGGACACAGAGAATCCTCCTACCACTGACATGACCGTTGCCCATGCCACATGAGATACCCAGAGGCCTAAAAATCCACCCACTTAGCCAATCCACTGCTACAAGTGCCACCATCTGAGCAAGTCACCTAGAGGCCCAAGAATCAGCCCACTAGTAACTACCAACCCAGGTGCCAGTGCACATCTCCTGGGAGTATAAGATAGGTGTGTTTAAATTATCATTGCCTTCACCGGGGCCTGAAGGTTGGCCCACCTGGCATACCACTCCCCAGTACAACTTCAACATACTGTACATTACCAACTGAATCCTAGCTCACCAAGGAAATCACAGATACCACTAATACTATTTACAACAATGAAATCAAACAGAGGCTGTATTACTGCACACACCTAGAGTTAAAGCCAAAATGCCTGTGTAAATAACATCATAGATATATTTTTGGGAAAAAGTCCTTCCCTACAAAAGTAAATTTAAAATGAAGAGAAATGACTATTATACCACATGTGCAGATATGTAAAAGGGACACAGGAAGCATGAAAGCAAGGACATCTGACACCTCCAAAAACACACAATGCTCCCCCAGCAATTGATCTTAATCAAAAAGTAAGTTTCCAAATCCCAAAGAAAGAATTGCAAATATCGATTTTAAGGAAATTCTGGGAGATACGAGACAATCCTGAAAAAATAGTACAAAGAAATCAGGAAAACAATTTAGCATATAAATAAGAAATGTACCAAAGAGATAGATATTCTTTCAAAGAACCAAGTAGAAATTCTGGAACTGAAGAATTCATTAATGGAAATACAAAATACATTTGAAATAGAAGAGATCAAGCAGAAGAAAGGATCTCAGAACTTGAAGACAGGTCTTTTGAAATGATCTAGCCAGATAAAAGTAAATAGAAAAGAATAAAAAAAAAGAAAGAAGAAAGGATTCATGTCATTTGGGACAATATAAAGTGAGAAAATGTATGAATTATCACTGTCCCTGAGGGTGAAGAGAGAAAGAAAGGATAAGAAAAACCTATGTAATAAAATAATAGATGAAAGATTTTTCACAAGTCTAAGAGATTTAAGACATTCATATACAGAAGGCTCAGTGATCGCTGAGCAAATATAACTGAAAAGCTCTTCTCCATATTACATTATAATCAATGTGCGGATTTTTATAATACAATCTGATGATGTGGTTAGAGCAAACCAATCAACATAGTTTTCACATAGCACATTATAATCAAACTGTCTCAAGTCAAAGGTAAAGAGTGAATCCTTAAAACAGCAAGAGAAAAGTATGAAGGAAACCCCACCAGAATGACAATAGATTTATCATCAGAAATCTTACAGGCTAAATGAGAATAAGATTGTATTGAAAATGTTAAAAGAAAAAAAAAAAAAAACACCAGCAAGAATACTATACCTAACAAAATGATCCTTTACTTATAAAGGCAAGCAAAAGCTGAGGGAGTTTTTTGCCACAAGATTGTTCCTACAAGAAATGCTCAAGGGAATCCTAAACATGGAAACAAAAGGCTGACATTTACCGTCAAGAAAATACATGAAAGTATAAAAGTCATTGGGAAAGCAAAAGCACAAAGAAAGGAAAAGATTCAAATGCCATCACTACAGAAAACCACCAGACCACAATGACAAACAGTAAGAGGAAAAGAAAGGAGCAAAGGACATATAACATCACTAGAAAACAATAAAAATATGACAGGAACAAAGTCTAACATATAATAACCTTGAATGTAAAAGGAATAAATAAAGTCATCACTTTAAAGATTAAAAATTTATTTTATTCTCAGAAGTCTGGGAAGATGGCAGACATTCAGACTGACAGTACATAACAAAAAGCGTCTAAACATCTGCCAAAACAAGAGCATCCTGCTGGAGTAAACTTTTCCAGTATCTCTGTCTGTGCTTGGTTTATTTTATCTAACATAATGTTTTGTTCCTCAGTCAGGGAAAGAAAGGGAGCTGCTAGAAACAGAGCAGCAAATATTTCATGCAGTTTATGCTTGGCATTTGTAGGCAGACAATGGTGCTTCTTCCCCGCAGAGCCTCCCATTGCCCTCATTCTCCTGAACGCGCTGATCTGCTTCCTCTACCCTGAAGTCTCCCCTCACAGACTCTCACTCTTCAGAGAGTCTCCTTGGCCCGGATTTAATTAGACCAGACAATGTGTGTCTCCAGAGAGGCACATCCACTCAATTGGAAACACTCCTCCACCCTTGCCCGGGCTTTTGTGGGTATATACTTTGCACCCCCCGTGCCTCTGCCCTCTCACCTTCTTATCTCAGGTGTGAATCAGACCCCAGTCTGTGGTGTTCTCCAACGTAGGCAACACCTCAAACTCACACAGTATTCTGTTGAAGTTCATTTTATCTAGGCTTGAGATAAAGCAGCACCCTCCATTCTTTACTCTTTAGTTAAAATGGAAATTTACACAGGACAGTAGCTCATCTCCAGTATATATGCTCATGAAGGCTCCATCTATTATGTCTCTCAATTTGTCAGGCCCATTCAAATGAGGCTTGAAGGTTGTTTTTTGGGTTGAGGGGACTTTATTCCTTTATTTTAAGTCATTGAACTTTTCCTGAGGCAGGCCTTTTTTTTTTTTCTTTATAATTTAAATTCTGTCTTTCTTACAACTTACTTTGGTCTTTAATATCAATTGAAATTGGACATTTTTGTCCAAACTTCAAAAATAATGTTTTTTTGCATACTAGGCCAGTGCTAGCAATTTAGAAAAATTACCTTTGTGAACTATAACTAATATTCATAATCTTCATAAAAGGGATGAGGTAAACATTCCTGGATTACCATTTAATTTGCCAGTGCCCAGATGGATTTCGAAGATTGTTTATTGGAAGTAGACAGAAATGTTAAGAGTTAGATGAGGTGTATAGAATAGAGGACGCTAAAGATGAATCACGCATGATTATGCTGAACACAGCTTGTGGAGGGGAGAATGACATGGAAGTTAAATAGAGTAGAACCCAGAAATCATCATGAATGACGATGAGAGACTAACGCAGATTTTAATCAAGTGGAACCTAAATACATTTCAAAAAAAGGACCAGGCTGCCTATTTTCTTTTTCTGTTGACCACTGAAATCATGTATAAGTCAGACCAAATTAAAAATGTACATTTAAGGAAAACATGCTGTTCATTTTGCTTGTATGATAGTTTCTTTGAATTGTATAAAGAAAGGAGTGATTAATATATTGATAAAAAAGACCACATGAAACCTCACAAAATTAAGAATACCAACCATGTTAAATTAAATTGTTAGTTATCAAATAATTATAAGGCAGAATAGCAAAAGAGAAAGGATTAAAAGTCACATGGTGACCAAATCTTTTTCTGAAATGAGAGAGATATTATCTGCCAACCCTTCTGTGACTCATTGTATGTGAATTTTCCAAATTCAAAAAGTCCCTCCACTCTTCTGTGATAATTATTCAAATGACTAAGATGGGCTAGATATTCTCTAATTCTTGTAACAAAATTCTGTTTCTACTGTGAAGTCTGTGCTTAGGTGGGTGTCCAGGACACTGGAAATGAGACAGCTGTTCTTCATTTCAATAGTTTTGATTTTTTTCTTTGATATATATACTGCTCCTTGCCATGCATTTTAGACTCTAAGGGGAAATGGATACATTTCACTCAACAGTCAATGAATTTAGATTCATTTTTCCCTTTCTCAGTCTCTGCCTTCCTTTAAAACGCATCCTTCACATGTCACCAAGTACCCATCCTACACATCCTTCAAAACAGGAGAAGAATTTTAACTTGGGAAGGCTTTTAGACTGTAACTATTGGGGATAACTCACTCATAGACATAATGTATTATCTTAATTTTTAAAATTATTTTAACTCCCATTCTAATTAGTCTGCACTAAAGAACAATCACTGCATTTCATAGGTGGTTATATATTACAGCCAGAGGATTAGTGGATAAATCCTAAAAAAAAAAGTTGAAATGCTATGGTATTATGAAAGCTCACATTGCACCTATGAATTATATAATTACATTCTTTTAGATTTGATTTTATGATTCCATATAATCACAATAATTAGAAGTTATTGACCAGATTTATTACTTACAATTTGAGATAGGTATTAATGCTATCATGAACTTACTGCACATTTGAGCCCACTTTGTTTCAGTGTAACATCTTTAGAAAATAAAGACAAATACAATTTACCTGCAAGGTTAACTTCATTTTAAAATAAAATGTTGGCTATTCAGGGTTAAATATGGCTATTATTTTCTTCTCCACAAGTGAAAAGATACATAAAAATTGTATGCCACACTGGGCAATGATAGTATGACAAGATAGCAGAAGAAATTTACACACATACACACAAAATTCAAAGCAGAAGAAGGGAAAGAGGGATGAAAGGGGGAAGGAGGAAGTAAAGGAGAAAGGGAGCAAGGAGAGAGAATTGCATAGGAAGAAAAGTAGAAAGCAGGAATGCAAGAAAGACAATTTTTAAAAATGGAAGTGCAAAGAAGGAAGAAAGAGTTCTCTGTTCTAGAGAATTTCGTGCAAGTTATTCAAATTAATTGTGCAAAATAAACTTAATGGTCAGTCTTATTTCTACATCAGGGGAAACTAAGGACAATTTAAGAGGTTCAACCAAAATTACCAATATTATAGGCTATCAGTGAGATTACTTCTCTCTAACAGTTCAGTAACTACTTTTTCCTCAGCTTGTCCCTTTAAGGGGAAGGGTAATAAAGTGGAAATGGTTAATGGGGCAAAACTATAGATAAAAAAGAATGCACAATATTTGATATGACAACAAAGTGACTATAATCAACAATAAGTTAGGGTGTACTTCAAAATATCTAAAGGAGTGGCATTAGAATGTTCTACCATAAAAGAAATCATAAAGGCTTGAGGTGATGGGTATCCAATTGCCTAATTTGGATTTGACTAATTCACATTATATGCCTATATCAAAATATCAAATGTAGCCTGTGAAGATATACAACTATTATATATCTACAGTAAGTAAAACTTTCTTAAATGCTAAAAGTAAAATAAGAAGATGGGTTCAGGATATTCACATTTCTTTCTTGGTTCTCTTATACTTGGCACGAGGGAACTTTTGCAAGAATAGTAACATATATAAAGAATTAAAGGAGAGACATGATGTAGAAAGATATTCATCCCTGTACAAATATTTAAAAAAATACTAATTATCTAAAAGACTACTGAGTTTCTACAGTGAAGAGAAACTCAAAGTAGCATAGAAACTCTTTATCTTTCATATGGCTTTGTTCTAATCAATCATTTATACCAAATGATTTAAAGGCTTACGTAGAGGAGGATAGTTAAAGAAAAATGATATGAATTTTGTCTTTGAGTAGACAGAAACCATGTTCAATAGTAATTCCAAGAAAAAGAGAAGTTCAATCAGAAATGGAGCTGTATTGAGAAAAAATACAAAAGTAACGGGTTATCATTGTCCATGTCATTGAGACATACAATGAATTCAGTAGCTCCATTGTCTTGAAGTTACGTGACTATTCAAGAGGAATCGAGGTATTTTCTTACCTAAAATTATGGATAGAAAGAAAAGCACTACACATAAAGGGGAACACATAACTTAGGAGAACATGAACAACAAGCAGTGGAAATAAAAATCTGGGATATTATATAGTAGTGGTTTACTTGTGATGACAGAAATAAGGAGCAGGGGAAGGATCTTTTGCCTTTTCTTGGTTATCAAACTGCAAGCTAAGAAAGTAACAGAGATGAACAGAGAATGTGGACTAAATGGCAGGTAGTTTTCACAGGAGAATGGAATAATAGCCATTTGTAGTCAACCATTTGATGAAAGAAGGAGAGGCATACCTCCACAAGTAGTTTCAAACCAAGGAAAAATGTGGACCACATATCATAAAAGTAGAAAATTGTCAAGAAAAAGTAAAACAAAGCAATATTAGACCACTGGTCTGAATGAACTCCAGCTGTATAAATTTATTCAGCTCTCTAAAACAACAAGTTGACCCAGTAAAACATAAAAGTGCAATAGTATTTCAACACACAATTCAAGATTAATAAAGCACAGTGTATCTCAAAGGTAAAACAACCCAATCACTATCTCTTTATTGATATCATTACTTCCAAAAAGGTGGATCAAAGAGAATGTGTAACTGAAATACAAGCCTCAGTACTTTATTATAATCAGAAATGGCTACAATAAATAATAAGTTCCTATACTTAAAAGTACAGTGGGTAGGTGCTATGGAGGAAGAAAAAAGACATTTGTGTGGTTCATCCCAACATCACAGGAATGAAATGGGAACGAAATACATCCTTCTTCAGTGACTGAGCTAAAGAAACCCTGTCTATATAAACACAGAGCTTACACACACACACACATAAAGTAGCCTATATACTTGGTCTGTTTTCTGGATTTAGAAGCAAGTTCTGCTTTTCCCTCAGCAAAACTAAAGGTTTCAAAAGAAAATAAAGAGGAGGCAGCAGTAAGGAAAATGATTTAGGCTAATATTTTATTTAAGCTCAAAATATACCAAGATTACTTATTATCACATTTTCTAAAACTCAAAAGCATTTTTCTGAAATATCTCAAGTAGCAATAACATAGTTTTTTTTTTTTAAAGATGGCTAATAAAAGATAAAAATAGAAAACACTGTATCATGGCCACTTACATTTCTCTTTAATTTAGTTTTCAACAACTCTTTTAAATCCTATAGATTACCTGACTGGGCCCTACACCAGGGGTTCTACTTTAAAATCAATGAATCAGGGCACAGAAAAATTATACTTTATCTCCAGTATACTGAAAGGATCATGCACACATCACCAAGCCCAGTATGTGGACAAATAGACAAATAGTCAAAAGCTCAATTCCATGTCAGTCAAAACCATGAAACCTTACACGGAAAAGAAATCAGAGTGTCATATACCAGGAGAAAATAACCTTGAAGACTTTTTTCCATGGTAGCAAATTGAAATTGTCCTTTGTAAAAGCCAGTGAAATACCATTTTTCTTACAGTTATGTAAGTATTTCTTGGTTTATCTAAGACTCAGACATGGTTCTTTTGTAAAACAATGTTATTATATTAATTCTATATTTTCATTTCATGTTCTTGACTGTATTAAACTTGCTTGACTCATATCACATAACAGTCTGTTTCTCTCTACTAATTGTTCAACTTACCATACAAATAAATAGTATCATGTAATCTATACCACACCTCGGAATGGTAAGAGTGATATCAATAAAACTCCAGTTACTTCAGTATGAGCCATCTCATGGCTTAGTGAGTAAAACCACAACTTTCCCAGTTGAGAAAATTGACCACAGAAACCTAGTCACTGTCCTCAATGTCTCATCCTCATTTAATAAAAGAATATTAATGTTCTAAATATGGAACATAAACTTCATGTTTAACTGCGTATTCAAATGGTTTTCTCTGCTCAGATAATGTTATGTAGGGTAGTGCACAGGATTAAAAGTGGTAAGGCACCAGGGACAAACTAATCTGGACAAAGAAAAGTCTCACTGCTGGCCCTGAGTACTAAAAACAATGCTCACTAGATGCAGCACACTGTCTCAGCCCTAAGTTGCATTTTGCTGTGATAAGAAAAAGGCAATACAGAAATGCAGTAAACCGAATGTGTTAAATGTTTTAAGAGTTCATCATGCACTTAAGGAAAAACTTCTTGTTTTTAACCTTGACTCTCTCTTTGAAGCTTTCTGCTGTGCTGTATTTTCTCATGCCTGACTTCAGTAAAAGCCTGTGAGGATCATTGGGAGGGGCTGCACCCTTGTCTCTCCATTGAAGGGCTTAGGGTGTTGACCTCTCTGGGGCCCCTCAGTTCAATGCAAAACAGATTGAGTAGGTGTTCTTAGTTTGCATAGAGTTGCACTGTCAATGTTATGAATATCCTTGCATTTTGGAGGGTCATGAAACTTTTCTAAATGTTAATTTAACCATAGAAAATCATTATTTTTCCTTTTTAATAGAGAATTGAATTTCAACATGCATTCTTCCTCTTACAATTTTGAGGACTATTAAAAATAACTAATTTTCATTTTACTTATTTTCTGGGTTCAACTCAGCACATTTGTCCTATCTTCAAAAACTTGAATAAGGGTATTTTTAAGGAGAAGGAAACAGAAAAAGAAAATTCTATACAATGGGAAATTTGCATCTCTTTTAAAGTGTTGCCTGAAAGTCAAAAGTGAACATCTTCCTGCCTAGTACAGTATGTTAATCAAACTTGTATGCAGAAAACGGTTTTTAGAGACAGTATCTTTCAGAAAGCTGAAACTGAACTTACAGCAATTTGCTGGGGGAAGAGGTGTTGGGCTCATTATCAAAAATGATGCTTGCAATACTGAAAGTACTGCCCAGTTTCCAATGCTATGATACATGTCCCTAGGAATCATCAGAATATATTATTACTCTGGTCTGTCTTCTGAAGATACAAGCCTAAACATCAAAATTACACATTTTAGAAGAAGAACAAAGTGAGGGAGGAAACTAAATAACTTAAATCTAAATATATTTATATTTTTTCTGAACAAAAGTAATATTAAATCAACCTTATGTTTAAAACATGAAGAATAATAAATAATAAATATCAATGCCTATATAAAATAAATTAAGTAAACATTACGAGCAATTTCATCATGTTTATGTAGTGTTACATATTTCTTTAAGTCCTTCATTTAAAATTTTTCTGTTAAAACCTAATGCAGGTCATATAACCTTGATGCAAGCAAGGAAATAGTATTTTATTTTCTATATGGACATGATATTGTTTATTACCCATGTACTTTAGCAAACCGTGTAGAAAGCCCATGTATGAGGACCTCTCATTTTGGCAGTGGGCTACGGTGAACAGCTGAATGGTAAGCTCTGCGACACCCCCCAGTCTGTCCAAAATGCAGATACAGCTGGAACACTCTCATTGGGATACTGCTAAACGTTGTTTTGTTCAAAACTTTGAATCTTTTTAAAATGACAATTAATATTCTGTGAATCAAATAAAATTGAATATTCACGTTCTTCTTCTTCACCTCCTATGACCCAGATCATTTCTCTGGATGACTAATAAATGTCTAAATGTTAGTCACATGTTGAGCTATTATATGAATTCATCCAGTTACCAACAAATTATTTTTAGAAAATTGAGTACATTAATATTTTTGAGATTAAGCATAAAATTAACCAGCAATTCAGTCTGCTAATATTCATATTTATTTCAAGATAAAATGGGCCATCTTCAACTAATTCCTTCCTAATAAGGAACCAATACATCAATTATTTGACTTTTTTGCAAAGATATGGGCTTGGTGAATTTGACTTTAAGGCTAATATTTATTTAAAAATTCTTTGCAATAAGCAAATAGTTTAGCTTAAGGATCATCATTCCTTCTGTTCATTCATTTACAACCTATATATTTCAGAAAGGCCTGCATTTTTTTAAGCAATGCAATCTTAGTATTATCTTTTGATTTTGAAATGGCTATTGCTTACTGAAACTATTTCCACAATACTTTCAAAATCATATCATTTTCTCTTTTAGGAAACTTCTTGACATTATTTGTCTTGGTTAACTTGATGATTAGCTTGATTATTTGTACTGTTCCTGATTTTCATAATACCATCAAGATAATTTCTAATGGAATTTTTTATTTCTTTTTAACTTTGTATTAACTCTTCTTTGATAAATATATTATACTATTTACTCAGTTAACTTACCTTCAACTATCTTAAATGTTTCACAGAAAGAAAAAACTATATGGTAAGTTAATGTTGTGCTTTTTCCAAAAGAAAGTTTTGTTTATGTTGCAAAACAAAAACTATTTGCCCATTTTTATATAAACAACTTAGTACCCAAAGTGTAAATCATGTCTTTGACATGCGCAGAACTTCCAAGCTTCTGAGCTAAGTTCTGTTGGCAAAAAATTCAATTTATGATTTTTTTTTATATAATTTTTATTTATTTATGTATTCATTTATTTTGCAGTTTTGGGCCGGGGCCGAGTTTGAACCCGCCACCTCCAGCATATGGGGCCGGCGCCCTACTCAGTGAGCCACAGGCGCCACCCTCAATTTATGATTCTTACTTTATTCATTATTAAATTATCTAAGTGATCCTAAGTGCTTTTCATTGAAATGCATTTTAAGGGATCCAATCTACAATTAACCTATACCTATTCAACTTTTTAAAATGTATCAGGAAAACAGAGATACAACTTCCCTATCTTTATTTTTTGGCCTAAACTGTTTTTACTCTTATTTTATTTTACTTTCATGCTGTTAGTCTAAGTTCACCTTTAATTTCTTCAATATGTAATTCTTGCAAAAATAAACATATTCACTAGTAAAATGAAGTCACAATTTCTTTGTGATGCAAAGTAGCTGAAATCCCCACTGCTGTAAATAGGATATGAAATCTAGATATCTACAAATTATAAAGGCACTATATTTAAAACTGCCAAGGTGGAATACTATAATTTTATTTTGCTTTATTCATTGATAATTTTTTGATTCTCTATTTCTACTGGGAGAAAAAAAAAAAGAACAAGAAAGTTATTTTGATGTCAAACAACTCTAACTCTAATTGTGTAGGATAGTTTATAAGTGAAGACTTTCTCTAATAGATACCTGTCAAATAATTAACCTAGAAAGACATACAACAAACTGAAAACTAAGAAATTTAAAAAACATGCTTACATCAACACTATCAAATAGGTGGATAGAATTTCTACACCCATTGTTTAGATACAACTATCTCAAAGAGGTTGAATACATGCTTAAGGAAGAGAAAAATCAGTTGCCACTGTGAACTAAAATGCCATAGCTTACTTACCAAACTTAAGAGTCTGGATCATTTTGTGGCTTAGATGAGATACTGCCTGGTAGTTCAGTACATTTTTCCTTGCACATAGAAAAGCTCTTGCCTGGTCACCTAAGAATTGTACTAACTTATGTCATTGTCACTAGGTAATATAAGCCTTTTGTAGGAGTGAGTAAATGGGCCTAAGAGGAGTATTTATTGCAGTAGAAAATATTTCATAAGTTAGACAAAGACCATGTCTCAGTAATTTGCCTTTCCATAGAGTAATCATGAAGAACCAAATTTCAAAGAACACATGAATGAACAAAGAATAAAAATACAGAATAATTTGGTTTATTTCATTGTCTCTATTCTCTTTAGTAAATTGAAGACCAGAGATAAGCGTTTATAATTTCAATGTGTCTTCTCAAAGACACATCAAAAATAATATTTGAAAAACAATTTTGAGGTAATTATCAAATGTCAAAAGCTTGACAAATTGTAGGAGAGAATGATGAAGAAAGTCTAATAAAAGTTAAATTTTGAATGGTCTTTATTTATAAGATTGGCTTATAACCAAACTGTTTATAAACTAATGACTGTAAAATATTACTTAAAAATCTTCCCAATTTCCCATGTGAGAAATAATATTTTGCAGCTTATGATATTTTAATGATATGTCTTAAAACTTGAAAGTACATCAATATCTAAAGAGGATAGTTATAATCACAAAGGTATGAGAATTAAAAATTAAATTTCTAATTAATATCAAAGGTGAATTTGGAAAAAAGATGCAGTAAAACTTTGATTAACAGAAACTTATGGCCAAGCCTTCAATTAATCAGGATTTTACTTAACTTTAAGAAGAAAACCATATTATTAAAAAATGGTCTTATTTTAGCAGTTTGGTATAAAGAAATTTTAGACTAAATTTTGGAGTAAATATATTGCTATTTAGTCCTCTACACTATATATTGGTTAAGAATAAGAGATCATAACCCTGTATCATTGCAAGCTCTTTAGTTTTCTCCAAGTATTTAAATTATATTCAACTTGTTGAAAGTCTAAAATTTCATCAATGAATAATGTTTAATTCACTCTCCAACAGTGATGCCTACTTCACCTTTGTTAATGACGATTAATCAAATGAAGAGAAGAGTATTATGTGGGCATAAGGGTTCTTGGAATAACAGGCATAATAATGCCTGTTATTGGAATGTGAGATTAATGTAAAATTGCCTAGATACACTTTCATGAATTATACATTTAAATGTTAAAATAACATTTTAAGTCTTAATGATCTTTTCATGAAGTAATGGGTCATGCTTTCACCTTTCTTGAAGCTCTTTATATAGAACACTTGATTTCCACTTAGAGGATGTAGAGGCCATGAGATAGCTAATTTATTTCTTTGTTTACAAAGTCGGAAAGGTTGTACTGCATAGTGTTATGTGCACACTTTGATTTTATAGACACTAAAGACACACGAGTTTTTCAAAGATCAAACATATGCCAAGAGATAGAATTAAAGAATGGGGGCTTCTAAAACATCAACTAAGTCTCGTGAAAGAACCAGGATTCTAAAAGTATAAATCTTTGTGAAGTGTATGATCAATGAATGAGAAGTTAAGGAGTTTCTTATTCATCCTTTTTCCGACCTTGAATTTCACTCTTTCTTGCTGTTTTCACAAAGACACTCTCATGGTAATTTTGCCAAGAGAAGTAGACATTCCCTGTGCCCCTAAACATGTAATATGTGTCTTTCAGAGCATTTTCCCCCAGAAATAGGCTCATAAGGAGCATATTCTATTTTCTATGCTCAGCCATTTCTAAATCTTGAAATCGATGAGAGGCTTAAAGAGTTATGTTTTGTTTTTTAATCTTTTCCTTTGCAAATTTAGCACATGGATATTTGATTCATACTGGTTTTAATATAAGATATTGATGATAGCAATACCTCAGTCAAAAAAAAGGGAGAAAGGAATAGTTTCACACAAATAGCCTGTTAGACCGATTCATCACATTATCAGTAGCATTTGTTTGTTTGTTCCTGAGACATGGTAGGGGTTAAAAAGCAAAACAACAACAAAAACGAAACCCAAATTATTAAGAATGACTTAAATGCTAGTTTCTGTGAGGTGAATTATGAATAAAATAAAGATGGCCCCTAACTTCATACAATGTTCATTCTTGTTCAGAGATATAATTTATGAGGCCTCAGTCTGCTTGCTACAGTTTAGAGCGGAAAAGTGGTTGACATAGGTCCTAGCTTAGCACTATTTTCTAAGTAGTTACTACCACTGCATCAAAATTGTTGCCAGGTATGATTTCATCTTCATATTTGCTAATAGCAGACAATACAATATGTAAAAGTAGGAAGTAAATGATCATTTTTATTATATGCCACACAATGTAGCACCATTTAAGTAAGAAATACTTCTTTAATTTGTACAATAAGTACTGTTTGAACTAAATAAATATTAATAGTAATGACTTTTACTTGCAAGTAATATCAAACCAGGTGCCTAAGAAATCAGAGAAAAAAATGAGCTCATTGATCTTCCTAAGTTAATATGGAAAATTTGAACAGGGACTTGGTGCTGAGAATGTATAACGATCATAAACGTATTTATTAATCCATTTCACTGGGCACCTACTCTGACATTATCACTGTTTTATGCCTTTGGGAATCATCAATGAACAAAAGACAGGACACTGCCCTTGTGGGACTTAGGTGATAGTGGGAGAGACAGATCATACCCAATAAACACAACAAAAGTATACAGGATTTAAGAAATTAGTGAAGCAGAAAAAGAAGTATTGAAGGAGACAGGAATAAATAGGAGGCAATTTTCAGGATTGTATAAATTGGTCAGTATAAGAATTATCAAAATGAAACTTGAATAAAGACTTGAAAGAAGAAAGGAAGGTTTCCAAGTAATTTTCTGAAGATAAAATGTTTTCATCAATCAATCAATTAATGTTTATTGAGTGCTAACAATGCACAGGGAAGGCAGGGTGTCTTAGCCCATTTGTGATGCTATAAAGGAATACCCCAGTATTCCTTCCGAGTAATTTATAAAGAAAAGAGTTTTCTTTGGTTAGAGTTCTGCAGGCTGCACAAAAATTGTGATGCTAGTATCCACTTTTGGAGAGGGACTCAGGCTGCTTATACTCATGAGGGGAGGTGCAGGGGAGCCAGCGTGTGGAGATCACAGGATGAGAGAGGAGGGAAAAGAGAGAGAAGATGAAGTGTTAGCCACTGTTCTACAACTGTCTCTCACAGGATCAGAGAGCGAACTTGCCCACCCCTACAAGTATGGTATCAAGCCATCCCCGAGGCATCGCCACCACGACCAAAAACTCCCAGCAGACCCCACCTCCAGCATTGGTGGTCAAACTTCAAGATGAGACTTGGGAAGGCAAAATAAATCACATTGCCACGATAGCAAGGAGGCAGGAGTATATCCCCAATTACACCTCTCTCTTTGTAAATTGTTGGTATAGTTACAGAATAAGAAACTGAGGAGAATGAAGAAAACGTGGGAAAGGTAGATAGTAGAATAGAAATTATATTTTAACAATAATAACTAATTAGTAATAAAATACAGCATGCCACATATCTGAGTATTCAGATAAAAGTAAATAAGAAGTGAATATTTATAAATGGGCTTTGAAATGCTCTCTCATGAAGATACCAGAGAAGGAGTTGGGTGGCTGTTAAAGAAAGAAAATTGGAAAGTCCTTTAAAATCTCCTTTTGACTACACACACGAATTATTTTTTATAAAGTTAATTGGCTTTCAAAACTTTCTTTACAGAACAGTGTCTATTTACTGTAGATTAACTACCAGCTTTTCCCATTTAATCCAACCCTAGATTCCTGCAGTAGATTCCATTTCCTCCTCTCTCCTGAATTGGTTTTATTTATCTCGGTTCTTCACAATCAGCATGGGAAAACATTTTTGTTTCCTCTTTTAAAAATGAAACAAAACAAAATAACACACTCCCTTGAACTCTTCTCATTCTACTTGGAAATTTGTCAGTCTTTAGCCCCTCTTCTCTCATTGAAAGTGCTCCAGTAAAAGTCGTTATCAACTGTGCTAAAACCAGTGACATTCCTGGTTGGGATCCCCATCACACTTGATTTATCAGCAACTCTGAAAACAGGTGATCTGCCCTCATTTGTTGAATCACCATCATCTTTTAGCTTATAAGACACTATACTTTTCAGGTTTTTTTCCACTTCCCTGGGTGGCTACTTTTCTGATTTGTCCTTAAGTCTCCAACCTCTAACTACTGTGCAGCCTTCACTGTTCAAATCTTGGAACATACTGATAGTTCAGTTTCCTGAAAAAACATTGAGATGGTCTTTGGCATGCAAAATATTCAGGGATCATTGTCAGTGGAATTAAGGGAGAGGTAACACTGTTGGGTAGTGGAAGAAAAGCAAAAGTGGTGCAGAGCAGATTCATGGATTTCCTGTGCAGATTCCATTAGAAAAGGAATCAGAAGTGCCTTAAATTAGGCTGAAATGGTCCCTCAAGGGCAGCTGAGGTAAACCCTGAAGGATAATCAGACACCTCTGGACCCACCGCAGGCCCAGCAGCTGCAGAAGAATCTGGGCAGCATGTCCCTCAGTACAGCACAGATCTCTATCTACATACAGTATCTTTTATTTTGTGTATTTTTGTGGCTTTATTCCCAAAATACATAAAATACATCATGTCATGGACTATCCTGAATTGACATCTCTCAGACAGAATACGCTCCAAACTAAACTCATGATCTCCCCTCTCACTAAGTCCCTCCCACAATTGTCCCCTTATCAATTAACTGCAACTCTATTTCAGTATTTAAGGTTAGAAAGTGTGGAACATTTTCTTCTTTTTTCTTTTTCTCATGGAGCTGTTCTTAAGTATTCTTGAACTCCGTATTCAACCCATATGCAAATTTTATTGGATTTACTTTTTAAAAACGACTTTTATGTTACCACCTTACTCTACTGAGTGAACCATCAGGGGTTACAGGAAGCAAGCTTTGCAGTATCAAGCAGGCAGGGTGCTCTCACGTTCCCATAGGTGATCGGGTTATTTGAATAATTTTGTGGGTTGGCAGGAAAGTGAAACCCACTAAGTTAAGGTTCAGGCAGAGTGTACTGGTCTGGTACGACAACTAGTCAGGTGAGGAATCTTTTCCACTGGATTGGGTGTGGGCATATTTCTTAAGGAATAGAAGTCACAGTTAGCCCTTTGGGGTCCTGTGAGTCTCATAGATGTCCAAGTAACACACGGAATCCTAAATCTTACAGTAACTAACTTCACACCAAATCACCTGATCTTAGCCATCATTATTCTAATAGTCACTAACTAGTCTTAATAGAGCAGTCACAAATATCCCATTATAATTTAAGTTGAATTGTGTCACTCCTCTGCTCAAAACTTCTCCATCAAAATTTTAAATGGCTTAAAAAGACTACCATTTCCGGTTCCTGTTCTCCCTCTG
Source organism: Arctocebus calabarensis (assembly GCA_963573935.1). NCBI lineage: Eukaryota > Metazoa > Chordata > Mammalia > Primates > Lorisidae > Arctocebus > Arctocebus calabarensis. The sequence goes on from CAUYON010132755.1 coordinate 21,364, forward strand.
ACTTCCTTTCTCCTACTCTCATTGATCCACTCACTTTGACATTCACTCTGCCTCAAACACATCAGAAATATCCTCGTATCAGGAATTCTACCTTTGTTCTCCCTTCTGCCTTGAATATTTTACCCACCTTTGACTCTTTTCTTATTCATTCACCTCTTTTGAGGCTTTCCCAAACTGAACTATTTTAAATTTTCTACTCTGTCATTCAGCACATATTATCTACTTCATGGCTTTATTCATTTCCAGTCATCACCTTCTAAAATGTTACATAATTTACTTACAATTTGTTCATCTTTCTACACGAGGACAGATAATTTGCCTACAAGTTCATTCTCATAATAGCAACACTTAAAACATAAGCTTGGTAGGTTTGGGCACATAAAATTATTTGAGGACTAAAATAAATGAGCAAACCTATACTTGCTTTATTATTTAATTTACATAAGGTAATACAGAATTTCAAAATTTCATTCATATATTGAATATTATTTTCAAAAAAAAGTAATAGACATTAGGTTAAATTAGGTTTTTGTTAATTATTTTCTTCCAATGCCACATGTGAAATCAGGCTTCCCCCATAGTGAGTAAGAAGGGTTGGGAAACACACACTGGAAGATACACTTTGGTGTAAATTTTGGCCAGCGAGATAAACGAGGAAGGCTCCATCAGATCAAATTTTTGCCCTTCAATTCAGTGGTTCACAGAATTTTTCAAAAGATCTGCCACATGACCAAACTCTGATTTCTGGGGGAGCTCTGTGAAGTCCCACCTTATTTTTCATTCCTTCTCTGCTTTACATCCCTTTTTCATCATTGTACCAAATGACCTCTTTCAGGAAAGTGTTGGCATATAAGTACTTCTTCAGGCTTAACTTCTCTAGAGGAAACAGGCTACTATATTTTTTTATTCTAGGACAAAATTTTTCCAATTAAAAGAAGTGACTATTCCTTGAAAAGAATCTACAATCTGGCTAGTAAGGCACAAGATACAAAATATAAATTACATACAATCAACAACTAAAGATTAAATCTGTATGGAGAAACAGATATGGTACAAATAGTAAGAGGAACAAGAATTGGGAGATGCAGTGTGATTGATTTAGGCTAAGTTCATCAAGGAATATTGATGTGAAAGTGTTTAATATGGCTTGGAACAGCATGAATTTCAGGGAAATTTGTAGCCTGGAGAAAAGCTTGGACCAGAAATAAGTTATGGAATTCTTCCTGGATAAAAGGGAGAGTGAGGACAGTGAAGGAGAAGATTGCATTCAACTAATAATAAAAAGCAACTTTAGAATATGTAAGGTATAGATGAAATGCAAAGATACTGCCTAAAGATAAGCACCAAAACAGCATGATAATAAGAGGTCTATTTTCCCACGTAAAAAGGGAGGAGGTGAGGAGATATTATGGTACAATGTGAAACTTTCCCAAAGGTTTCCCATAAAGTTCTCCAGATTTCACTGTCAAAGAATATGCACATGTGTGTGCTGTATGTGTATATACACTTATTTCCACTAAAATAGGATTGTCCATTTCTTTGAATTATTTTGTTAGAAGTTAGCTAAAAACAAAAATGAACATTTTAACAGTGAAATAAAATTGTAAGGCTGCAACAAGGATCATTTCTGGTAATGTTAGCCTATAATAAAGGATAAAATGAAGGATTCTCTGCAGCCACAAAAGTTAATAATAGTCCAGAGAGTGGAGAAGCAGTTGTGCCATGAATGGATGAAGGCCACAGAAGAGAATGCCAATGGACCCTGAGACTCCATCTGTCTTATAGGAACAACTTGACATAGAATAAATGTAGTAAAAAAAGGAAAAAAGAAAGAAAGAAAACTAGAGGTGAAAATAAATTGCAGCTGATATAAAGGCATATAAATAGTAGATAGCATTTCCTCTGTACTCAGTGTAACTCATATACTTTTACAGTCTTGTCATAGATTAACAACTTGGCAAAAGCCCGCACTGGACAGTAAAATCCATGGAGCCAGCACCATGATTGCTTTATTCATCATTATGGACCAGAACTAGGAATAGCACCTGTCACATCGTATTCAACAACCATCTATTAAATCAATAGATTGATTTTCTCAGAGGCTATCAAACTTCCTTGGTTCTCAACAGTTTAGGATCTCAGTAACTTTTCATGGTCCCTTTTATCCAAAACATTGAGCTAACAGTTTTATTTATTAAATAATTAAAAGGCCAAAAGACCTTATTTCCTAATAGCATCACATTAGGGGTTAGGATTTCAACATATGAATTTTGAGGTAATGCAAATATTCAGTTTATAACATTTTTCAAACTAGCATTTTTCTTGATATCCAACAGATACCACATAGATATTGCCAAAATTTAATGTATCCCTCAGTGCTCTGGAAATTTGCTGTTTAGGAACCTCAGAATTGACATAAAATCAATTAAAAAGTTGCCCTTTAAATTTAAAAAATTTTATATAGCAAACAAAAGTCACCTTTTTATAACTTCACTACAGAAAGTAATAGAAGTAGTAATAAAAAATATCAAAATTAGGAAGCACACCCTCAGTGTTGTCACTATGTTGTCAATTACATTAAAGTTGAAAAATTTGTTCCCACAACAATAATTTATTGAGTACATCCAAGTTTTTCAAATTTTAATCATCAAAGATTAATTAACAATCTAAATATAGACTTTAAAATGGAGTGAGGTCAGATTAATTAATATAGGAATTGTCCTTACAATATTCCTTGTTTCTATGAGTGATAACACAAAATATATTTTATAAAATTTAAAATTTTAGTAGAAATATGTAGAAATGAGGCATAATATAAGGAAGATCTAAGTGTTAAACACTTATTTATTTCACAAAAAATCCTAAGAAGAATTTAAGATGGCTTACAAAAATTTACACAATGCCACATAACACAAATCTATATTGATAAAGCAAACTATGAAAAGGGAAAATAAGGTTACAGTAGTAAGATATGATGAAAGAAAATGTCATATATAATAAGGTCCTCCATAGAAATTTTAATAAGAAAACTTTTAAATTTTATGATAAATAAGAGATCATCTCTTTTTTATCATGAATTTGATCACAATAATTTGTAACAAATTGCCCTAGATATTTTAAATAAATTAAAATTATTTAAGTTTATTTTAAGTTTATTATTTTAAGTTTATTTATCATTAAATTCCAAAATTAATGTGTGTTTCACAACATGATGTGACTAAAAAAAGTTGCTGAAGAAATATGTAAACATAATACATAATACTATGGTGATAACATAATTCTTTCAGGATGCTACACATGGATCTCTATGAAAGCTTTAGGACTATGGCCCTTACACTGGGGGGATGATAAACAACGGAAATTTATTATTCACAGTTCTAGAAGCTAGGAAGTAAAAGATAAACGTACTGACAGAATCGGTGTCTGATGAGGATCCACTTTCTGGTTCATAGATAAGCTACTGTTCCCTGGGTCCCCACATGATAAAAGGCACAAGGCAGCTCTCTGGGACACCTTTTATAAGGACACTAATTTCCAGTTGTGTGGGCTGTACCCTCATTAACTAATCACTCCCCAAAGGCAGCACTTCCAAATTTCATCACACTGGGGATTAAATTGCAAAGCACGACTTTCGTAACTCTATCTGGATCTTGTGTAATGAAATTTACAAATTGTCTATAAGTTTTTTGATAGGGAAAGATGTAGAAGAAAAAAGTGACTAAAATATACAAAATGACATATGATGAATGCATTTACTTTTTATCTTAACATGACCAGTTTATAGGAAGCAAATCTGCTGGAAAAGGCAATCCTTACACCTTCTTGCTAGGGAGACCAACCTGGTTACTCCTTATCCAGGTCAATTCTCAGGGGTGTATTTGCAATGATCAACCTTAAGGGATGAGGTTTATTTCTGTCATGGTAAATGTGATGAATCCTCCAAGCTCAGGATTTTTCACCTGCAAAACAGCTTACTGTATGTGCAGGTATAAATCATGGGTCCTTAATTTCTCTTCTATGTGACTTGGATGACACAAATAAACATGAAATTCTGACTACTTCTTTTTCTGTAAGAAAATGATTTGGCTCTTTCCCAGGTGTCTCGTATCTTCAGCAGTCATCTGTGAAACAGGAGTACACTGAATTGTTAGCATGTAAGAAAGGTAAAATCCTAAACTGTGGGATTCTTGACAATTTTGTCAAAACATATGTCTCAAATATTTATGAAACTGCAAGATGAAAACTTTTTAAAAAATTATCTTTTCTTTGAGTCATACCATAATAGAATTTAAAACCAGCAGAGATGTAATTTTTGTTTATTAATAATTGTCTTTATCACAAATCATGCATAGTATTCAAATTTCTATTATGAGTTTTCAATCTCCTAGGAAACTATTTTTCTGCCAAACTAAAAATAATATTTATTTTTAGAAATGAATATTTATATTTCAATATTTCAATTCATTTATAGTTAGAAATATTAGCTATTTATTTATATTCACTTGGACCCAGTCTGTATATTTTACTTTCTTTTGCTCCATGTGAAATTCGATTGGTAGGTCATCATATACTAAGTAGGAGTTCAATTTCTGATACAAATGATAATATGTCTTAAAACTTGTTTCAGGCATTTACTTTTTTGTAATATTTTGTTGTATAATAGTGATGTCTCAGTTTATATTATTCCCATCAACAAATAATAGACCTTGTACTGATAAGTAGTTTTCCTTCCCTCACCCCCTGCAACCCTCCCCCTGAGTCTCCAATATCCATTAAGTACTTACTTATAAGTCTAAATATTTCACAAGTTTCAAAATAATACCCCTTCTTAAAAGAAAAGAAAGCAAAACAAGCAAAGAGAAAAAAACGAACAACAACAACAAAAAAAATGAAAAGAAAAGAGAACAAAAATGAACAAAAAATTTCCAAAACTATCTAGCTACTATGTTTAAGAAACAAAAAGTTATAAAAAGAAAGAAAAAGAAAACAAAAAATAAAAAAATAAATAAATAAATAAAAAAGAAAAAGAAAACAAGCAAGGGTCATAAGATTGTCTTAGCCAAAGATGGAATTCATCAGAACCATTCACTTTTAATGCTCTTTACTTCTACTCAGAAGCAGAAGGTTGGTACTTTTTTTCCAGATACGTTTTATTTTATATTTTTCTCTTAACATTTTTTATTAAGTCATAACTATGTACATTAATGCATTTATGGGGTACAATGTGCTGATTTTATGTACAATTTGGAGTGCTTACATCAAACGGTTAACATAGCCTTCACCTCCCTTAATTATTGCGTTAAGACATTTATACTCTACTCTTAATAATTTGACATGTACCCTTGCAATATGAACCATAGGTGAGGTCCCACCTTTATCCTCCCTCCCACTCCCCTCACCCTCTTCTTTCCTCTTTCATCCTGGGCTATAGTTGTGTTTTATCTTTCATATGAAAGTGTAGGTGATTATATACTGGTTTCATAACCATACTGAGTACATTGGATACTTTTTCTTACATTTTTTTGATACTTTACTAAGAAGAATATGTTCCAGCACCATCCATGTAAACATAAAAGACACAAAGTCTTCATGTTTTTATGGATGCATAATATTCCATGGTATACATATACCACAGGAGCTTAACAACCTTTTCATTTGCCATGCCAGGAAATTAATAAACTTCTCTTTCCTTTTCCACAAAAACAAGCAAACAAAACAAAACAAAAAACTCTATAAAATTGACTGAATTTTTATCCACTTGCTTGCATCATAGGATTTTTGCTAAGCTGTCACACAGTATCTAAGTATTGTTTCCTCTATTATCATGAAAAAATTACTGATTTTTAATGATTCAACACAGCACAAATCCTTTGTCCAATACATTAGTCTTCTGTGAAATACCTTAGAGTGCCTGAACATAGTTCAGTCCTATTCGATAGATAGACTATTGAATGATGTCCTGTGTGGGATCTATAGTAATAGAAAAATTCAACCACCTTATACTTAATGTATTGTTTTCATCAGTATTGTGTACAAGGTAAAGAAAACAGAACAAACAGAAGGAACAAATCTTTGTTGGTGGCATATTCCTCTTCAGCTACTTTCTTTTCTCTCTACTCCTTTTAGAGCTAAAATTTTAAAATAATTTTCAGAGTAGGAATTCAGTTCACAATTGCATATACATGGAGTATGTTAGAACCACTTGGCTCACACATTTATGCACAGGACAAAGTTCTGAGAGCTGCAGGGTGAGCTGGCAAGCTGGATTCACAGAGAACTGATGGCATGGTTCTTATTCTGAATCTGAAGGTCTGAAAACAGAAGAACCAATGATGTAGATTTCTTCTGAAGGCCAGCAGGTTCACATCCCAGTAAGAGCCAGTATTCTGGCTTGTGTCCAAATCATAAAAAGTTTTGTTTTACTTAGGTGAGAGTCAGTCTTTTTTTGGATACTGGCCTTTACTGATTGGACGAGGCCACCCACATTAGGGATAACAGTCATATTCAGTTTGTTTATTTAAACATTAATCTTATCCAAAAGCACCTTCATAGAAACACTGAGAATAATGTTTAATCAAATACCTGGGCACCCCATTGCCAAATCAAGTTAACAAATAAAATTAACCATCAGAAAGTATAAACATATTACTTGCAACTTACTGTCTATTTCAGGCTCCCACTCCCCTGAAGAAACATAATCATAATCAAATGGGATTTGCCTGATTTCCTAGGGCTGACTAGAAGTTCCAAGAAACTTTCACAGTATCCACACCTTGTTGTGGAAGGAGACCACCCATCTCATCCTGATGTGATCTGTCCATGCAGGCAACTCTCCAGTCCTCCATTGTGCTCCTGGTCTTCTGTGCTTGAATATGTGATTTCTCCCAAACTTCCTTATTTTCCCAGCCATGTGACTACTTCAGATTTTAGGAGCATTCATGCACCAGTGCTTCCCAAACCATTATTAACCCCGTAGAAATTACTCTTCTGCTTCAGTACCATTAGGAAAAGAAGACTGGGTGATGCTATCAAGAAGCTAAACCCTTCAGCTGCTCATTTTTCAGAGACCTTCTGTGCTCTCATGATTTTGCTCTCAAAGTACAGTGTATTTATTTTCTACAAAGGAATCCAGAAAATTATATACCTCATGTTCCTCTGCCCAGGGCAGGAAATCCTTTGGAGGTGTGTAGACGTGAAAATGCAGGTGAGATTTGCTCTGTCTCATGGTGTTTCTCCTACTTCGTGTCATGACTGAGGTTTTTGGAAAAATAAAATGGGACTCTTTTTTCTCTACTTTCCCTTCGCTTTCATCTTTCTCCGGAAGGTACAAATCTGAATTTTTAAAGGAAAAAAGGAAGAGCTAGACAAAGAAAAAATATTGAGAGAAAAATGGAAGAATCATTAAGTTCTCAGAATATTATCCTGAAATCTAACTAACTATACTTCATGACTATATATTTTCATGTTACTAAAAAGCCTTCAAATGTTTCAATAACTGTGGAATAATGCCTACAGAAATGTTTCCTTGTCAAAAAAAGCATTTGCTGTAATTGTTTTTCTTTTCACCTATTATTCATTCCTATTATTATTTTGCCATTTTTGAGTCTGCTTCTTTTTCTTATTACCCACACTATATATCACTATATCACACCTTAGTAAAGAAAGAAAAAGATGGTAGGAATCACATTGATATTGTAATTTCTTTATCGGTAGGTCCTTGGTCTTGATGATTTGAAGAATGAATCCGTGGAGCACAGATCAGTGCTAAGACAGTATTTACGTTATAGAAAAGAATACAGAGAGAAAACACCAGAACTCCTGGTGGAGAGAAAACCCAAGTGGGAATAAAAGCCCTCTCTCTGCCTGGGTTCTTTGTCTAGGGGTATATATAGTCGCATAGGTCCTCTGTAGTTACATTAGGCCAGGACTTGATAACAAAGGAATGGATACAGTCCCTTCCACTGGGGCAAGATGAATGAGTGCATTAATGAATGGATACAGTCCATCCATGAAATTGACCAGGCCTAGAAAACTTACATGAAATTGATGGCCAAGGAAATGAGGGGTGTCCCTGAATTGGGGATCTCAGTATCACCCTTGGGACTGTAAAATGCTCACAGGGGAGTAGTGCGGCCAGAGGAGGGCTCTCTAGGTCCAAGGGTGGTTTCTGGGGCTGGCAATGGCAGCAGTGCAGGCTGTGCCATGGTCTCCCTTAACTAACTAGGGACACAACAACTAACTAGGTATTTGCTCCTTCTTTTTTGTTCATGCTGGAGCATGTCCAATGTCTCAACATCAGGGTCCTCACAAAAAGCCATCACCTGCAAAAGCTGAAGGTTTCTTTAGTTTAGGCTTCATGTTGTGCATTCTGAAATAGAGGTAGGTTTTCATTTGTTTAATTTTCTCCTTTTTAACACCATCTTGTACTGATTAACATCAAAGAGCATCTATGGTTAATGATTCAGGTTTGTCTCACAGCTGAAAACACTTCTGTAGGTTAACATGTATGATAAAATCCTCCACACACTGCACCGATTATATTGTCCATCCACAATTTCCTCCCATCCCGATATTGCCATAAATACCCACCAGTAAAAATTACTACAGTTATTCACTGGTCTGTGTGGAGGTTGCCTTAGGTCCCACAGGTCCCTTTCCCACCTTCTGTTAGAAACTTTTATGTATATGTGCGTGTGCGTGCACATAAATACATCTATGTATTTTTGGGTGAAATGTCTGTTTTTGCGTGGTGGACTACAGATTTTCACTCTCATTCTCTATTTAGCCACTTTCAGACTAGGAAATAGATTTGATTTGAACTCTAGTTTTTTGTTTTTTTTTTCTTTTTGAGACAGACCCTCAAGCTGTCACCCTGGATAGAGTGCCATGGCATCACAGCTCACAGCAACCTCCAATTCCTGGACTCAAGCGAGTCTCCTGCCTCTGCCCCTCAAGTCGCTGGGACTACAGGCGCCCACCACAACGCCCGGCCATCTTTTGGTTGTGGCCATCATTGTTGTTTGGCAGGTCCAAGCTGGATTCGAACCCGCGAGCTCAGGTGTACGTGGCTGGCGCCCCAGCCCATTGAGCCACAGGCGCCGAGCCTTAACTCTAGTTTTAACTATCACAGACATGTCTGTAATTTCTGTCTTGGTTCATTAACTGCAGCCATAAAACAGGTCTTACGGCATATCTCATGCCAAACCCAGGCATTGAGATACTCTACCTCATGCTGACCTAAGCACTCTGGGGTCCAACTTGTTCAAGATATAAGGCTGAGATGAAATTTTATATAGATTCCAATTTATTATTTTTTAAGGCATTAAAATGGTTGCCATTTTGACAAAAACCTAAAATAGTAAATAGTTTAGATTCCATTTTGGTAAAATGTTATAAAAAGAATATTTTCTATGATAATTATAAAAATATGCTTAGTCCAGAGATCAAAAAGAGGCTTAAGAATAATATAAAAAAATAAGCCTTGCTTCCACTTAAAATTTTTCACTATTGAAGTAGTTAAATTGCATTTAGATATATTAATGAGCTATATACCATTTAGCTCAGTACTAGCACAAGTTCAAGTGCATCTAGATCACACCCACATGGTTTCTGGTAAATTGTTTAGCATTTTCAGCACAGCTGCACTGTGTGAGTATTTATTAATTGCCTGTAAAATCAGCAAAATATGTTCAGTAAGTGTTAGCTTGGCATAGATTGTACATAATCACACATTTGAGCCACACAGTAGTTTATGTCATTTTATAATCATGCTAATAATTACTAGACAACTAAATTATTCAGTAATCTATAAATGTTATATTTAATTACTATCTCAATTTTTGCATGTTACCATGGAGATAAAATTGCTAATTCAATCTATAAATTTGGTTCTTTTATAATTTCCATCTGTATCAATATGAACGTGGAATGAATTAATAAAACTGGGAAGCATATGCAAACAGGATGGCACTTTCTTGATATGTTTTCTATTCACATCACTTCTATATGATGCTGTGAAAAATTATCAAGTTTTCTCCAACATCTTCAAAGCATTCCTGAGCTCTGAAAATTAAAGGAAGAGGAACAAAATAAATCTTTCATAAGATACAATTTCCACCTTCTGTCAGGAGCTAACTGATTAGAAAACTCTTTATAGGTTAAACCAACTATTACATTTTTATGGTTCTGTATATTTCTAAACATAAAAAATAAAGCTTCCTCTCTATGCTCTATCTCCATGCAGTAAAGACAACTATAGTCCATAGCAGCAGTCTGTAATAATTTGTCACATATCTATTTTTGTTTTTTTACATTATCTTTTTATAGGACTGAAAATTTCCCTAAGAATATTGTTGCAGCCAAAATTATTTATAGCTTAAAACTACCCTGTGATGAACACTGAACATGTACCAATCCTTTCCTCCAATAAAGAACCTGGCATTCATCTTACCAAATATTGAGTATAAGAAATTTGGGTCATTAAAATGAGTTGCCCGTCTTTTAAGTGGCAAGTATTGAAAATATACTAAGAAGAACTCATACTCTTAACATCACTTAAAGATGCTGGTTGGAGTTAGAAGTTTAAAACTGTATTATATTTAATAAAATCTTGGACCAATATATAATATTGTAACATGTGAATGCCCTTCGTGGATGACAAAATCCTCTGAGGCCCTTGGGAACATCTGTTTAGTATATATTTGAAAAGGTATTCACATTAAAACGTTCTAGCTCATTATAGGGTTATGTATGAATAGGGAAAGTCTGTAACATGTTCAAAGTTTGGATTAAGTTAAATATACAAAAATTTCATCCATTTGCTCATTTCTAAATTGCATTTATTTAATTTTTGATTTAATATAAATTTTAAAAATACCTAGAAACAGCCTAAATGTCCTTCAACCCGGGAATGGATTGGCAAGCTGTGGTATATGTACACTATGGAATATTATACAGACATTAAAAAAGTGGAGATTTTGCAGCATTTGTATTAACCTGGATGGCGGTGGAACATATTATTCATAGTGAAGCATATGAATGGAGAAGTATGACTCCTACGTATTCAACTTTGATATGAGGACAATTAGTGACAATTAAGGACAGGGTGGGGCATGGGGGAAGAGGAGAGCAGACAGAGAAGGAGGAAAGGGGTGAGGGAAATGTAGCAAGTGATTTTTAAGTCTGTGTGTATCATCACCTTATAAAAAACTGTAAATGGGGTATAGATCATCATACCCCTCTTCAACTCCACAGTCAGTCACCTAGGATTTGGTAAGTGTCATACATGGCTGAGGAAACCAAGGTGACCAATTCTGGTCTCTGCCTTCTAGGATCTTGGTTTGTTGGAGACAGTCACATCCTTACATATCTCTAATAATGACTTACACCATACTCATGAACGAAGAGTTTACAACAGTAAGGTGGAGAGAGAGAATAATTCCACCCCTGGGGATCAGGGAGTTTTTGAAGATGTGGAATATTCCTCGGCATTGAGGGATGAGAGGTGGTTGGAGAGATGGGAAAGATTTAAAAAAAAAATGGGAGGTTTCTGATACTAAAAAGGATATAACTTTAAAAATTCTTCCACTAATGGCCAATTCTGAGTCAGTGAGGGTAGAACCTTTGAGAAATAAACTGACTCCCAAGGAACAATCTCAGCACATCGCTGTTTTGGCTCCTTTGAGAAGGTGAGCCAGGAATCTGACTCAGGCAACCCTGACTTTGCTATTTTTCCATTGTTCCTATGAACAAACCTTTTCTTGTTCTTGCTATCACTCTTCCTCTAACTTGTAGTGAATGTTCCTTTCTGGTGGTTAGTTTTACCTAAGTATTATTTGATAATGTAACTGTCTTCCAGAGAGACTGAAATTCCAGGGCAAACTTTAGAGAGGAGCCTGGAAGAACATAGACACACCAAAAAACACATTTGTTGAGCAGTTAGCACTTGCTAGAAATTTTGTAATTCAATATGTCACTTATTGGATTGTCACAATAATTACGTGCTTTCTTACAGTTCACCATACCTACTACAGAAGGGATGGAGACGCTGGCTGAGCCTACAGCAGTAGTTTGTAGCCTTGACTGCAAATTAAAATCACCTGGGTTGAGGAAAGTTTTTTAAAAAAATACCTTGCCTAGGGAGGGGGACCTCCAACCTCCACTGGAGGCTCCAATAGCCAAAAAGGCTGGACAACTGCTGAGGAGACACCTATGCCTTGGTGTCTCCTTCACTTTACACTTAGGACTGAATGTGGAACCCCCATCTCCTATGCCTAGGTCAATTTCTTGTGAATTTCCTAGGCCTCAATTCCATGAAT